>OZ038382.1:54290586-54460608 GCA_964036045.1 Eutreptiella sp. 'Long Island Sound 2002' | reverse complement strand
GGGTCAAAAGTTTTTGCTTAATAGGCTACAAGCAGTGGGGACGCACAGTGGTTGTAACACGGCCAGCGGTCCAATGGTAACGCACCGGATCCCAGGCTTGCAAGAGTCGGTTCGGTTTGGCGAATTTTAGTGCCGCCGCCGGCGGCGGTGCCAAAGTGCCGAGACTGGGGTTCGAACCGCCGACTACACGCATGCCGGTCGGCTGCATTACCACTCGGCCACTGCTTGGATTGCGGCGAAGGGCCTCCCTACTGCTTGGAGCCGCATCTTCCACTGACAAAAAACCCAAACTGTGTGTATCTGTCTGACTGCCTGCTTGCTGGCTCAGGGACTGATTGGCTGACTGTCAACCTCTCTTCGAGGTGCACTGCCGAAGGCAATAGAATTTTGGCCGAATCGGAAGCACCACGACGGAGCTGTGATTTTTGTCCATTTCGCGCGTGCTTGCTGCTTGCTTGCTTGCTTGCTGCTTGCTAAACCTGTTAGGTCCACCCTAGACACTAAAGAGGGTTATAAAACAAAGACTGGTTCCACCAGCTCGGTGACCCTAACCTTAACCCCAACCCTACCCCTAAAACTACTTAGGCAACAAGGGTGACTGCATACCTGATACCTGCTTCTCGATGCATACACCTTGGTGAAAACCATACATTGTATCATTCCAGCAACATGTAGTGGACATGCATGCGTCACCCGTTTTACATAGACCATCGTTGACAAAATTGTCCCTCTCGCACCCTTGGCACCAACGGAAATAGTGGTCCCTGTCATTGGAGCCCTTTTCCAAGACCCTCCCCCCCCCAATTTGGGGGGTTTCCAACCCCCCCCCCCCCCCCCCGAGCAAAGTCCGACTTCCCAAAAGCATAAATGGGGGCCTCTTTGGAGGGCAGCCAAGCTGAAATCCATTGCACGCAGTGCCACTGGTTGGCGTGGAAATGGAGGCTGTTGATTGCAATTGGGTACTTATCACTTCATTCGGACGCTCTGTTTTACTTGTTTCTGTTGGAAGCATGACAAATTGGCTACCCCCAGCTGGGTCAGTGCATGCCATCCCTCGCAGTCGGACATCTTTCCCCGCAGAGTCCAGGCGTTCTAGCACTTGCACTTTGCTGATGGACTGACATTGGATTGCATCACCCTAGCCCATGACCCAACCCCGATCGATCAGGGCACAGCCCAGCCTCGTTCAAAATGGCGGCTTTTCTCTGGGCTGCTGTACGACGTATCAGTACGTACAAGACTTCAGTCTCTTCACTCAGTCGGAGTATACGCATGCATTGCCTTTGCTTGCCTTTCAGACCTCCGCCCCAGCCCCCGACCTGCAGAACGTACAAGAGGGGCCAGTCCAGTGGTGTGCCTTTGAGGCCCCCAGGACTAAACGGGCTGGAGTGCTGCAACCCGGGGGCCATCCCGGGTAGGCCTCTAGGGCAGGAAAGCCCTCGGACCGGGGACCCCTCGGACTGCCCTGAGTGCACCCGGGTCGTGGGAGTGTGGGATCCAACCTTCATTGCAGCGCCGCCTGTGCCACCCGGCAGTTAGGGGTTGCCCCCAGGCCGTGCTGGTTGCTGCCACTACCCCCGCGAGTGGGGGGGGGCCTGGCAGCATGTCCCCGCAACCCGGAGGCTGCAGTGCCCCGGTGGGCTCAGCATCAGGATCCAAAAGCCCCCCCCCCCCCCTGGGCCTGGACCACCAGGCCACACTGACCTCCCACACACATCCCCCTCCCCCTCCACACTTGCATGTGCATGTGCATCCGGCCTGGCCTCGGTGGCTTGGACCCAAGGACACTGACTTCACCGGCGCCTCGGGGGTGCAGGGCCCGACGGTGCCCTGTGCAGGCGGTCTGCCTTTCCTTGGGCACACGCCGACACACAGGACGACAGTGTCTCCCGCTCATCGGTGCTCTGGTGAGGTCTGGTGGCTGTCGACAGGCCGCTCGGCCTTGGAACCGGACAGTTGGGCTGTGCAGCCCCGTGGGGGGGGCAGGGAAAGGACGCCCACACCCGAGCCCCTGCTCCTGCGTGAGGCCCTGTCCCAACCCAACCAAACCCACCCGCAGACCGTCGCTGCCCCAGTACTTGTCGCAGACACCCGTTGGGTGGCCAACAGGGTATGCCACGGGTTTGCAGCAGATTCCCATTCAGGAATACCCATGGGGGGTTTCGTCGCCCCTTGGGGATGTCCTAACGGGTACCAAAGTTGATTGTCCATTCCAGGCAGACCAGCCCAAGCCCGTGGCCCACGATAGCCCAAGCCGGACTCGGCCTTGCTGCACAAACTGCACGACCGTGCAGCACAGCAGGTCTGCAATGTCTTCATGGGATGAGAGACGCGGAGTTAAATAGCTACGGATGAATTAGGGTGGCGCGAGGCACAAATGGGAATCGAAGCCTGGACTTTGAATGGGGGGGGCTAGCAGCTGCTCAAATCCATAAATCGAACATCACGTCACACCTTCCGCGTTTGTCTCCGACAGAAAAATAGAAAGCGATCGATTGCCCGTTATCTCATCGTCCAGCTGGAAGCGTTGTTCTGTGAAACGGAAAAAAACCATTGCTGTGCAGGAAGAATGGAACCGTTCACAGGCACACTGTCCCTCACAGACCACATTCACACATGTGCTGCCCAACGCACACGCCCGGGCTGTTGAGGTTTTGGCAACCGGTTTCGCAACCGGGGGTAGTCGACAATCAGTACCATTGAGAATTGTGAAGGGTCCACAACCTTCGTCAGCCTTCTAATACCCTTGACAATGTTCCATTTCACACCCAATCGTCCACAAACATCAACACACCCTACAGGCCCCTCCTGGTGACAGAATCATCGGCAACTATCCATGACTGCCACACACCCTCAGCGACCTCAGTGATCCTCGAAAACCCTCAAGGACTCTCAAGGAGGGCTGGTTAAAGGCTAATCAGGGCTAATTAGCTGTAGAGGATTGTAGATTGAGGTTGATGTTGGCGACGGTTGCTGAGGGTTGTTGAAGGTTGTTGAGGGCTAAAAGGTTCTTACAGTTGGTGAGGATTAGCGGGTTGCTAGTGGCCAGGAGTTGGAGATGCAGTGGTAGTTGGAGTATGGGTTGGAATAGGAGTCAGTGTGAGAGTAGGAGTAGGAGGAGTAGGAGTAGGAGTAGGAGTAGGAGTAGGAGTAGGAGTAGGAGTAGGAGTAGGAGTAGGAGTAGGAGTAGGAGTAGGAGTAGGAGTAGGAGTAGGAGTAGGAGTAGGAGTAGGAGTAGGAGTAGGAGTAGGAGTAGGAGTAGGAGTAGGAGTAGGAGTAGGAGTAGGAGTAGGAGTAGGAGTAGGAGTAGGAGTAGGAGTAGGAGTAGGAGGAGTAGTAGTAGGAGGAGTAGGAGTAGGAGGAGGAGTAGGAGTGGTAGTTGGAGATGGATACACAGTAGGTGAAGGCCTGTTGTTCTGATGCTTTTTCAAAAGGAAAGAAAGTACTCATTATTGATTTCTAAGGGCTGCAAAGCGGCTTGAGGGGGTTATAATGTGCCCGGGTGTAGGGTGGTTGTCAACGGTGTTCAGAATTGTTGGGTCATCAACGACCCTCAGCAACCCTCAGTGCAGTGCATTGACACTGCCGGCTGCATCATCTTCCTCACGACACCCCCATAGCCACACCAACAGGTCCATAACCTCTCGCAATGCAACCCCCCACACACACATATTTGTTTGGCCGCCCAGTCCACGTCCCACCTGCCCACTCTCCCCCACGGTGTGACCAACATGTTTTGCAGTGATGCAACATTGACATGAATACAGCGGCAGCCATTGCAGTCTGCCAGCCGTGCTGCCCCCTTTGCCCCCGACTTTCCTGCCCATAGGCTACGCAGGGTGGACCCCTCGTGGACGCCGCTGGGTAGGTTGTACGACGTGTAGCCTAGCGACTGATGGGACTGTTGAGGGTGAATGATGACTATGAAAACGCTTCCTGCGCGCTGCGGGTGCGCCGCAGGCGCCGCAGGGGCGCCAAGAAAATGACCCCATGGACCATACGGCTTGCATTTGACATTGTGCTTGTTGATGAAATGCTGGGTGTGAACAACAGCATGGACCATCCAATGGAGTCGTAGGATGCGCTCCTCCCAGTTCATCCCCAACTTGGTGCACGGCTCGCGGCACACAGCCTAAGTGTACAATTGGGCAAACATATGCTCTCCACGGCCTTGAATGAAAGAGTGCCCATCACAGATCAATATCATACGGAATCAAATGCACCATTTGTGAAAGATAGAGGCCCAAAAGGGGGAATGTACAATCAAATAGCAGAAAAAGGTGGTGTGGGGGGGGAACGGTATGTAACAAACGTGTGTATGTATGCGGCACTATTCCGCCTGTATTCTAGTATAATTACCCAAACTGCATTCCCTATGAGTTATGAAGGTTGTCATTGTTGAAGATTTATAAGGGCCTGAGGCTTATGGAGGGCTGTTGAAGGGGCTGTGAAAGTTGAAGAGGGTTGATGGCGATGAGGAAAGTGGAGGAGGCATCTGCGCACCGATATGCGCAGAAGGGGCAACGGCTCATTCATGAACAACCCTCTGCCGACTACTCCGCAACTGCCACCAACGCAAGTGGACGCCAGGAACCAATGCCGCGAGTTCTGCACCTCCTCCACCACAATCCCTGACCCAAGCTCCAATCTCTTGCCACCCATGCCTTCCACACCCGCACCCTGACACTCAACACCCACCCCAATGCCTCGGGCTCATCACTGCTTAGTTCATACGACCAGAGCAGAACAGACCTCTGTACAGAATGGCCAGTCCCGTCGCCAGCCGTTTGCCCAAAACACGCTTGTTGCGTTCGGCCTGGACATGGGGAAGTAGGTCAGTGGACAAGACATGCGTAGCCCGGTGGTTGGGGGGGTTGCGCATCGGCCGGGCCTTGTTGAGGGATGGGTCCAGAAAGTCTCCCTGTTTCTTGGGCAGTCTAAGTCTGAAATTGCCGAACAGAGCTCTGGGCTCCTGTGCAGCCCAAGTGCAGCCCGATGAGGACGCTGTGATTGCCTGCAGGGCATTGCTCACGCCCCCCCCAGGGGGGGGGGGGCATTAGGGGCCCTGGCCAGCCGCAGCCGACCCACCCACCCACCCACCCACCCACATCAGAAAAATGTTCCTCCGGGGGAAAAAAAAAGAGATTCAGGAAAGAGGTCCGAAGTCGGAGGCCGATTTCAGGTACGCAAACTGTTTGTTGGCGTCTGGCCCAACCCTAAAGCCGCTGAGCAATGGTCCAGGAGGGTGGGTCGGGGGGTGGGGGGGAGGGCCATGAACCATTCATTGAATCGCCTGAGGTCATCCGGAATGTGCCACTGGGGGTCTCACTGGACACAGTCCCAAGTGTGTGGGGGGGAGGGGGGCATCAAAATGGTCGGTGGGCTGCACCGGAGGTCCCCGCCATCGGCACCTCCAGCCACTGTCCTCCAGCGAGTTCAGCATAACAGCGTCCGGGCTTTTGCCAGGCGACGGTCCCGGCGCTTCTGCCCGTGTTCTTTCGGGCCTGCCTTCTGTACGCACATGTGCCTTCGTCTGCTGACCCGTTGCACTCGGCCTGCCCCTACATTTCCGCACTGCCGAGCCCGGGGTCCTCGTCCCTGTGCAGCCTACATGTCTACATACAGGGGGGGCGCGGGGGGGGGGGGGATGGGACCCAAAAGTTTGTGTACCAAAAATGGCCCAACAAGATTTTCCCTGTTGCAAATTTCGCTTTTTCCCTCTGGTCTGGAGGGGGGGGGGGGTCCAGGGGGGGTAACCCCCCTCCTCCTGCGGTGTATGGCCATTCAACTACTTCCCCCCCCCAGGGGGGGGGGGTACACGAATGTGGACACCGACGGGGGACGGAAATCCCGTGTCATTGGTGCGTATTTTGGTCCAACTTGTCAAACACATGTTGAACCACCATGCCCCACGCTCCCCGATCAGCGAGCCCCATGTTGAACACTGCGGTGACCATCACACACAATGGGCCACAAGGAACAACCTGGGTGCCGGCTAAACCTGCTTTGGAACAGGAGGATCTTGTTTGTTTGGACCGAATGGGGGCTGTCCCTGCGGTGGTGGGCCGCTGCATCCTTCCGCCCCCCCCCCCCGGCCTTTTCGATGGACGCGCAAAGGGGTCGTGCGGTGCGGATGATGCGGATATATCTGAGGCCTCCGACACACACAGACAGGACCGGGGGGGTGGGGGGCATACGCAGGTCACAAAGCGCAAGGGCGGGGGGCCACAATGGTTCAGGTTTGCTTCACCGCAATTAGCTCCAACCGCCCCACGGTCTTCATTGCTCCCAGTTCAGTGTAACGGGTCATTGTTCTCTGTGATCGCTGTCCGAGTGTTCAATGGCTGGGGTTGAGGGCCAAGGTCTCTTCCTCCCTGTGGCAGGGCGGGGGGGGGGCTCTCTTGGGTCTAGTTTTCAGGGGCGCGAAGGGGCACTCAGCCCGCACGGTACCGGGTATCCCGGATGCCAGACGCCCATGAAGGTATACCGCGCACAGTCCTTGACACGACGCCCGAGGGCATGAATGGTGTGCACCGCCACAACGCCACAGGCCGCCACTGCGTCTCAGACATGCGGGGCAGGGGTTGGTCAAGAGAACACCCCCCCCTCCTCCCCTCCTGCGACAGTCCGAGGGAACATGGAGATGAGAGAAGAGATGCCAGAGGCCCGCCAACGTCAGGGCTCCTTTAAAGAGGGGGGGGGGGTCCACCCCGAAGGAACTCTGGGCTATGTCACGTGTGCACTGGCGGCAACAGCACAAAGCGCAGAAAGAAAATGGGCTCGTCAGTGGCCTATAAGACCATAGGTACCTTTCTGTCGCAAGACAAGAGACACGAAGATGCCTGTGGGTGGGCCACAGAGATGCGAAACAGTGGGTGTGCAGCGGTACGCCATCGGCCGACGCTATGCTTTACCCACCGGACCTGTAAATTCGACCTATTTCTGAGTTCATAAGACAGGGAAAGGTGATGGGCCCTCCCCCCGGGGGCATAGCCCCAACGGGATGCGTTTCGAGGGATTCAATAGTGGCGTTAGCGCAGATAAAATAGGAAAATTGTGGCACCAGTCGGCGCAGTGCGCGTGGCAGAGCCCTGCATGTGGCATGTGCCATGAGGCATACGCCTGTGTTGACCAAATAGCATGGCTGTTTAGCCAGCGATGGAGGTGGAAAAAGACTGTCTCCCTGGTGGAAGGCAGTTTATAGGTAATGTGTTCGCACCATATAAGTGTCTGATCTACGTCCCATGTCGTTCGGGCGATGATGCGAGGCACTGCGGAGTGCAACGCGCGCAAGACAGTGGGTCGTGAATAGCCAGACAAGAGGGCAACTTGCGCCCAGGATGTGATACTCAATAAACAGGATGCCCATGTGTGGAGAAAGGGCTGTACATTGAGTACTGCACTGACCAGTATGTTGGATATGTGTTTGTGGGCCTGTGCAGGTGGTGGTGACTGGAGGGTGACTGTGTATTTCAGGTGCCAGCTCGCTGTCAAACCCGACGGCTGGGCATAAATCAATGGAGGGCTGTCGTCCCCGAGGTGTATGGTAAAACCCATGGCCGTGAGAGAGGGGGATGTGCAAGTGCGGCGGCATACCCGTTGTTCATCTGTCATGCAGTCGCACAGGACTGGCAGGTCCCATACCTCTGACAGAGTGTCACAGACATTTTGCATCTCGTGCGCCGGGGACGGTCCCCGTGCCCCTACCAGGATGTTGTCCCTGAATTGCGCTAAGGACACCGTGTTCCCTCGTGGTGTGGTCCACAGTGGGTGTCCTCTTGGTGAGAAGGAGAGCTGGCCTATTCGTCTCATCAAGTCTGTCCGTTGTTTAGCGGCCCAGATGGATCTCAGGTCTGCGCTTTGGGCGCTGAATGGTCCCCCCATGGGGATAGCGCCTGTTCGTGACCACACTTTACCAGAGGCCTGTGTGTATGTGTCTGTCAGCAGTGAGAAGTACACCAGGTTCTCGAGGTCTTGGTGGAGGAGGTGGGTGAATCTGCTTGTTGTTCCCATACCTGCTCGGTCCAGGGATTTGTTGTCTCGGTGGATGCTCCATATCAGTTCATTCGCGTTCCACCGCCGCTTTTTGGATAACCATTTGACAGATGCCGTGAGATCTGACATCACTGATTGGGGTGTAACGTTGTTAAACTGACCCGAACAATCACATTCGCCAATCACCGTGCAACCCCAATCAGGTAAACCGTGGACCCAGGGTTGGAGGTCTGTGATGCGCAGGACCAAGAAGGATGCTGTAATTTCCTGGACTAGTAGTTTGAGGAGGAGAGTGAAGGCGCGTGCTGCTGTGCGTAAGAAAAAGCGCTGCATCTGTGGCTCGACAACGGCTGCAATGGGCCGCCACAGGATGGTCTGTTTGATCAGGGACTTGGCTTTTCCTAGCAAGTACAGCAGTGGCAGGGTGCGGGCGGTGTTAACAGGCCATTTGTTCTGTTGTATAATGCGGTGCAGAGCTTTCATGATGCCTGGGGCCGTGTGTATGTCCTGGGACTCATAACCTTCGCCTTCCAAAAAGCGGTGGGTTTCGTCCCATACCCATTGTCGGCAGAATCCGAACAGCATTGTGGAACTCTTGTCGGCGACTCTGACGTAGGCCACTGTGCTTAACTGTTCCGCTAAATTCTGTACGTGCTGTCGAAGGGTCCACCCCCCCCCCGGAAGGAACACTGGGCTATTGCACGCGCACAAGGGGCAGTCAGCACAAAGCGCAGAAAGAAAATGGCTCATCAGCTAAAAGACCATAGGTACCGTTCTTTTTTCTTTTGGCTCAGACCAAGATGAGCTGGCGTAGCCCACTCACTTCACAGTACTTGAGACAACCCCTCGGAATCAAGGTTCAGAGCTGTGCAGTGCTGCGATGATCCCACAAATGACTGTGGTAGCGGATCTGACACGTGGTGAGAGGATTGGCTGAGTCTGAAACTGAGTCTGGAAGACCATAGGTACCGTTCTGTCACAAACAAGGGACCCAAAGATGCCGGTGGGTGGTACACCGACGGTAGCAAAGCAGTGACAACGCAGCGGTACGCCTGGACCACCGCCACCCCCCGCCGGTGGTGCCGAGTTTCTGAGGCACCGAAGAGAAGTTTTGGCCCAGACTGTCTGGACCCGCGGGCGCCGAGGAAAATGGTTGAGTGGCCGAAGACCTGGAGGACAATGTGGCCCAATCTTTTTTGGTGCTGAGTTGCTAAACGGGGCCCTGCCCTGCCCGTCGTCTCCCTCCCAACGCGCGTAGCACACGCGTGGCACCGCCGGGAGGCGGGGGGGGGGGGGGGGGCACCTGCCGGTCCCAGTCCTTCAGCGCGGACTTCTGCGTCACCCCGACGTACCCCGCAGCGTACAGCGGCTCCATCCACTTGGGCAACCGCCAGTCCACCGCCCGCTCCTCATAGACCACCTCCTGAAGGCACACGACGTCCGCGTTCAATGCGATGATCTCGGAGGCAAGTTTGTCCTGAGCACAACGCGGAGTGTGCGGAGGGGGGGGGGTCTGCCATGTCCTGCAGGGCCCTGTGCGGGGGGGGGGGGGGCAGGTCTGAGCCTGAGTGCCCTCCCCCCCCCATGGCAGGAGGTAGCGCAGCGCGGAATGGATCAGCGGGGGACGACCGCGTGGGTGATGCACCAAGCAGGCGTTTTTGCACAGCGCCAATTATTACGTTGTTTATCCCAGGAACACCCCTGCAAACCACCTCCCCACAGAAGCGTGCATGATCCATTCACAACAGCATCAGGGGTGCAGACTTCAGGGCCCTCGGACCCGTGGCTACCGGTGGTGGAAAACAGCCGACTTTTCGCACAGCGCACGGTGCGCCCCCCAAAATACGCAGCGTTGCATCTTCAAGGCTCCTAGGTACCGAAATCCAAAGTCCACGAGTCCCCGGCGACACCGTTGGAAAATGGGGGGGGGAACGGGGGGAAATGGGGAAAAGGGGGGGGGGATGGGGACTCATCATAAGATCACGATAGACATTGTATGAACAACCTCCACAAATGGCAGAAAAATGGCGAAAACCAGGGGGCAATGGGAGGAAAACGGGAGAAAAAGGCGACGAGATACCCATGTCCCCCAATCCCATTTTCCCCATTTTCCGGAGACCTTCCCATCAGTCCCCTATACAAAACTAAGTATCCGGCATCCGGATGGGAAAATGGGGGAAATCGGAAGTGTCCATGGGTATCCGAAAATTCGGGTACCCAAGAGGCCTGCATCGTGCGTATTGTGTGGTGCCACAAAAACGAAGCCCAAACCCTGGCAGACCCTCGTGCGTCCCGTTCAAGAGTGCGAAAGAGAGAGAACAAGTCCGCTGCACCGCTGCGATGCATTCAACCCTCTGCCCCCATGGCATCCCCTTGCCTGCCTACCTCCCTCTGTCCCGAAGGCGCCTCGCCCTCGGCACCGCACGTCCCCGAAAGGCCGTGTAGGGAGTGGCGGAGGGGGGCAGGGGGGCAGAGGGGAACACAGGGCGAGCCACACCTGCCGTCCCTTCCACTCCAGCCACTGGTCCTGGCAGTGCGCGTAGGCATTCCAGGGCTGGCCGTGGACCCGGACGTAGCACGGCGCGAGGAGGTTGTAGCTCAGCACGGAGATCTGCCCGCCCGCCGCGGTGGGTAACGGAGGCTCCCGGACCCGCGACATGGCCTCTGCTGCCCGTCAGATCGGTCGCCCATAACGGACGGCGTGCCACATGGCGGTGCGACACGAAAGCAAGGGGGTAGTACAACCCGCCGTACGGGCGCCTGCACAGAGTACCGCGCTTTGGAGCCTGCCTCTCTGGGTGCCCCGTCCCTCCGCTCCACCCCACGACCATTGGCTCCTGTGCAACCCACCTCGTGGTTCACTGCACCTTTGGTTGCCCAACACTGGCAACAGCAGCAAAATCTACCAAAGAAACGCCTGATACGTGGGCTGTCCACCTGTTTACCACAAACGATTACAACGGCGCGTTGGCCAGGATCAACCCATGAAACCGGTTCAGTGCATGTGGATCGTTCGCAGTGCGTTGAGAGCAGTGCACTTCATGCCTTCAGGCCACCCAGATGTGCAGCACAGCCAGCCAAATCCCAATGCCAGCCAGAGAATGCTGCCACGAGATACATCAGCCATTCATGAAGGCTGTTCTCTTTGTGAACGCCAGAAATGCATCGGCTCTGGCAGCCTTGCTGCTTGGTCTTGAGTGGACTGTCACCCACTTGCCAGTTGCAGGTGTATCAGGCACATGTATTGACAATTGGGGATGCAAATACTACCACATCAACTTGACAAACAACAAATGCTGCCTCCCGTTCAAACGTCTTGGTCAAATCGCATTCAGTGCAATTTGCCATTATCTACACCGCTTGTGGGTATGTTTTCAAAGCGCTGTCTTCATGACACTGGGGATGATTTGGGAGCCACGGCTTTTCTGCACATAATTTGGAATACCTCTCAACATTGCAACGGAAGTGTGTGTGCAACCGCGGTGGGGCTGCACACACGATACCGCGCCAGCTACAAATATATGGGAAGAGGTCGCTGGGCTATACACAACATATATACGACCACGCAATCCACTAGACCCAACAACGGGACATACAGGATCACGCTGAAAGGACAAAGTACGATGTACAACACGGAATCCTCGCACCTCCGACGACAATTGTATCTACATAGGAAAAGACCACGGGAAAACTGGGACCCCACCTTGTGGGAAATCCCGTTCCTGCCTCTACCTAAAAGACACTGGGACCCAAATGAATGGGAGGTCCCCTGTGACACAAAAACCCAAACTCTCAGTGAGTGTTTAACGATCCACCGGAACGACAGTGCACATCCTACCCTTACAACCTCAACAGGGAACACATGGGGGACCAGCCACAAGCTGAATCCCGTATGCTGACCCGGGCTCTGCCAAAATCTGTACTTAAAATGCACTTGCCCTCTGGGCCTTGGCACTTCTGATTTGGCCTATTTGATAAAAAAAAAGGGCAACAACCTCAGCATCCTATTTGTCACAAGTTCATCCCCTGCATGCATGCAGGTTTCATTCCCTCAGACTTGATGTCATTGAACTATGATGGTCACCGATAGTCCAAGGTGCGGTGTTACACAAAATGCCATACCCCCAAGGTCGAAGAAGCATCAAAACCTACGCAAGGGGCAACAATGAAGCCCCTAGTATCACAAAGTATAGGTCTCCAGTACGGCTAGACCCAATTAGTTGCACTGTGCCCCCTTAGGCTGAGGGATGATGCAACATGGCACGATTCACGGAAAGGCAGCCCTATTCTATAAAACAAAAGATGGAATGTGAGACAATCAACACATTGCATTCGACTGGAATTTTTGCTCAAAAAAAATGAATATCCTACAGATCTGAAATGGGTGCATGTTGCTTGTCAATGTAAATTCTGCCTTCTTTATTCATTTCATGTGTTGCCTGGATTCTAAAGTTGAAAATGTTTCATGCATGGTAAATATGTACACTGTCAATTCCCTTCGCAAATTGTTTTTTTTTCTATGTTTGGCTTTTAACATTGTAAATTTGGACTTGCATTTTCATTGTTGTAAATTGTATCCATGCACCGTAATTTCACCCACCACTGCAAGTTGAACCTGGGCGGGGATAGGGCAATTGGTGCCCGAGCAGTAAGGTGTTTGCCTGGGGCAACAGGCAGTGGTAGGCAGTCCCGTGCAAACTGAAATCGAATGACATCCCAATCCACATCCACAGACAACCTTGCGTCCCTGTCCCACTGCATTGCACATGAAACAAATCTCACATGAAAAAAGAATACTGAGGCTTTCGTGCATAGGTGCATAGCTGCCATAATGTCCAGTAATTTCGGCTGACTAGTTACGCCATCTGAATTCAAGATGCCACGTACCAATATCTTGCAACTCCAATGCATACTCCACAGCAAAAGTTCTTTGCAGCAATACTGGATCAAATTCACATTCCAAAAATAAAATAGCATAATTTCAAGTCTCAAAACCGTCTTAGCGAGTCTCAACACCAGAACCCTATCCTGACCATGTTGCTTTACATTTATCAGGTTGGGTGGCAGAGGAGCGGGCTTCTGATGGTTGTTGATCGCAACAACTGTGCAGCTATGGCAGCAACTGTGCGGCGATCGCAACAACTGTGTAGGGTCGCAACAGCTGTCCATTGTCCTAAATACTGCGGTCTTGGACCACTCCTTGCCGGAATATAACCAGAACAAAGTCCGAGTTCCAACCGCATGCTCCAGATGCATTCTGGTGCCCCTTGTCCGTGCCCTCCCCCAATCCCTCCCTCCCACCCTCCCTGGCTTTGTGCTGCATGCCCCATACGGTCGTAGGAGTCGGATCAGACAGGGTCGGTACAAACTAGTGAAGTAAAGCATGCAAACAAGAAACACGGGAAGGGATCGCCGAGTGAGACTGCACACTTCCTGAGCGATCATGCTGTTGAGACCCTAAGGATCACACAATCAGACATGCAATTAGCGTCTGGCACGGAACCGGGTTCTCAGTCGCACTCGGCCCCGGATCAACGGCCACTCAGTAATACCTGCCCCCCGCACCACCAGAACTCAGTAGGAACGTGCTGCGTCCAGCGTCCTGCGTAGGACCCTGCTCCATTGGATCATGTCTGAGCGGGCGGACGCTTGTGGCAAGTCTGCACCGAATCCCTCGAAACGTGGCCTGGCCCATGGAGCCCCCACCCGGACCCTGCCACTTACCCGTCCAGGAGGGTGAGCAGTGCAAAGCGCTGCCCTGGCCCCCCGATGCTGCGCACCGCCACGACGCCCACGTGCCCCTTCGGCAAGGGCAGGTCCTTGGAGTACTGCAGCACACGCCGCAGGGCAGCGGCTTCACAGTGCCCCATGCCCACCCCCCTTCTCCTGCGGAGGGAGAAGCCCCCCTGCGTCACAAACCCCATCACAGGCTTAGAGAGAAGAGGGCTGCGCCGGGCCTCTCCTGCAGTGCCTAGTCTGTCCCCTTCTCGGTCCCCAACCAAACCCTCTGCCTGCATCTCAGTCTTTGCCTCCTCGCCCCCCTCCTCCTCCTCCTCCTCCCCCTCCTCCCCCTCCTCCCCCTCCTCCTCCTCCTCCTCCTCCTCCTCCTCCTCCTCCTCCTCCTCCTCCTCCTCCTCCTCCCCCTCCCCCTCCTTATTCCCTGTCCTTCCATGCTGCACCCCGCACTCGCCCCCAAAATGGTGCGGAAGCGCCGGCACAAAACGGCGGAACTGCGACCACTTCTGTTTGCGGCGGTGGGCACTGCGCACGCGGCCGCCCTCCGGCGCCTTGCGCTTCGCTGGGGCGACAAGGCCAAAGGTCCGGAGCTGCCCCCCCGCCTCCAGGGGCGGCTGGGCGTAGGGGAACGGGTACGCCCCACGGAAGTGTTTGCCCTGGAACATCTGCCGGTACAGCCCCTGTTCGGCCTCCGACAGCGCGTACACGTGGTCGTTGTAGCGCCCGGCGCCGCGGTACACAAATGTCAGCAGCACCGGCACCAGCGCCGGGGCCTCCGGGGCCGGGGCGCCCTCCGGCCCGGCAAGCCCCTGCAGGGCCGGGCCGCGGAGGACGGGGGTGGGCCCTGCCCCTTCGCAGCCCCAGAACTGCCTCACCGCAGCCCCGATCCGGCCCATCAAGAGCCCCGTGAAGGGCCGGGGGCGGACCGGGGGCGCCGGGGGGCCGCCGGGCAGCGCCAGGCGCCGGGCCACCTCCTCCCAGTCACCCCCGCCGGCCCCCGCCGCGGCCCCCCCATCGGGCGACGGGCGGTGGGGGTCGGGCGGTTGGAGGCCCCGGGGCGGCGGTTGGGCGCCGGGCGGGGCCTGCGCGCGCGGCGGCGGCCCCTCGCTCCCCCCGGGGCCCCGCAGGCCCTCGAAGTGGACGGCAAACGGGCTCTCAATGCCGAGCCTGCGGTAGGGCACACGCTTGTTCGGGGGCCGCCTGGCCCAGGCGGCGGCGCGGGCCCGGTACAGAGCGGCGGTGTGGGAGGCCCAGGAGGTGCTGTCGGGGAAGTCGTCGGGGAAGCACAACTCCCCCATTTCGGTCCGGACCCAGTTGCGCTGCCGCAGGCCGATGCCGTGGCCCCCCGCCAGCACCAGCTGCAGCCACACCGCCACCCCAAAGCCCGCCGGCACCACCAGCGTCCACCCTCCCCCGCACGCCGGGCAGTCGTGGTCCGCGCGGCCGCTCCGCTGCAGGGCCAGCACATCGATCCGGGCCGTGCGGCCCGCGCATGCCCGGCGCCACTGCTGCCGCTGCCGCTGCTCCCAGAGCCGGCAGGGGCCCTCGGGCTCTACCACGACCGTGAGAGACTTTGCTGCGGGCTGATGGGGAGGCTCGGAGGCCCGGGGCGGCTGCGTTGCGCCGTTTGGGGCGGCTTCAATGGACATCCACCGCACGGCACCGTTTGGCACATGTGCCGCATCCGGAATTGGAGAGGCCGTGGTCCGGTCCCCTTCCGGTCGCATGCGATGCAGCGCCTGCTGGGCCACATGACTTGCGGAGGGGCCGATCAGCTCAAAGACCTACAAACCGGCAAAATGCACCGAGGCAACACAAGTGCACGGCCTCCGCCCAACCACATGCGGCAATGCACGTGCACGCACAACTCCGTGCAAACGAGGCGTGAGTGGGGGATCCAACAGCGGTCAACCGGTCCACAGGGGCAAAAAATGACGTTTTCCGAAAAGAGATCCCGGACCACTTGGGATGCCAAAACAACTGGTTTGAGCCTGCTTGGACTTCTTATGGCACGTAAAGAATGCCAAAAACCTTTGAAAGGGACCATTCTGGGATGATAAATGGGCCGAAAATGGGTGAAAAAGAAAAGGCGTTTCTTTCCTAAAATGATCCCAGGCCCCTTGGGATGCTCAAGCAAGTGAAATGAGCCCATTTCTGGGCCATTTTTGACCCCTTTGGTCCAACAAAAGTCCCAAAAGGCATGAAAAGGCCATTCCCGAAGAAGAATGTTCAATCCAACCTGGGTCTGAATCGACATATGGTGGCTGCAAGTGGCCAACCAAATTTTGCCAACGATGGTGCCAAAACGGCAGTGTGGTGCCCATGCCAGGCGGTATGTCCGGGGCGGTGGCAGCGGGGTTCAGCTGAAGCCATCCGCCGCACCCCTGGTAAAGCCCATCCCGCCCTCCCACGGCCGGGCACAGCGGAGGGGGCCTGGCACCTCCAGTCCCCACGTGGGGGACTTGGGTCACACTGGCGATGGGATACACGTCAATTCAGACTTATGTTGGATTGAACATTTTTCTTCCGAAATGGCCCCTTTTCCGTGCCTTTTGGGACTCTTGTTGTGCCAAAGGGGTCAAAAATGGCCCAGAAATGGGCTCATTTCACTTGCTTGAGCATCCCAAGGGGTCTGGGATCATTTTGGGCAAGAAACGCCTTTTTTTTTACCCATTTTTGACCCATTTTTGTGGTGGCCGGGATGGGACTGGTGTGCCCCAGCGGGTGAATCATACCAAGCCCCCGAGGGTGGAATTGCACTGTGCCCCTGGTGGGCGGAACCGGTGCACGTAGTTGCGTCCCTCTACTGCCCTCCGCACAGCAGAGGGCACAGATGTGGCCCAGCCCCGGCTGCTGTACCAACATACGGCAATTGGCCCCCCCCCCCCCCCAGTCAGGGGAGGGGGTCGCCCCTGTCGTCTCACCCCGAAAACCAAACCCCAGTTTGAGAAGGAGGCCGATAATATGCACGAAGTCGCCCCCCCCCCCCCTACCTCCCCCCCTACCCTGGGACGTCCACGCCTGTTCTGCACTCCGCGCCTCGCAGCAGCGCTTCGCACCCTCAAAATGATCATGGGCACAAGAGTAAACAACGTGCGTGGCTCATTTTTGGGAAGGGGGCCTTTGGCCCCCTTCCAAAATAGTGTCACTTCATGTCTACAACATGCTGACAGTGTCAACAATTAGCAGACTGCGTCTACAGACTACAAACCGCCTTGGTGTGGTGCACAGGTAAACGTACGCCTCCCCCCCCTACCTCTGGGTGGGGGGGGGGGGGGGGGGCGACTTCGTGCAATATATGGGGGGCCACCCCTGTAAACAACTCCATTGCCTTCCCCCACTGAAGTCTAGGGAGGGGACCACCGCTGTTGCTGCCCCACCCCCTGAGCCGTGCATGGCGCAGGGGAGGAGCATACCTGTGTGGCACTTGCTGCGCCGCCGTGGGGCCCTCCTTGCAGCAGCGGCCGCAGCTCTCCATGCCCCCCCCCCGTCATGTCCAGCAAACAATACAGTCCTCGAGAAATACGGTCCGAACAGGAGTGTTCGTTGGACATGCCGCTCGGTACCTACTTAACTAAGTACCTCAACCCGGCACCTAAATAATAAAGTCCCAAAAAAAATACGGTCCAAACGGAAGTGTTTGTTGGACAAGGCATTGTTGGACAGGTGGGAAGGGGAGGGGGGGTAAAAGTGGCTTGTAAAGGGAGCAGGACGGGGAGGGGAGACGCAGGGCGGGAGGGGGAAAGCACCCTCGCCACCTCCCTGTGCTCCAGGCTACCCCTGAAGGCTATGCCCTAAAAGGCACCTCAACTACAGCCGGCTCTGCCGGAGTCCAAGGGGATGATGGAAAGAGGACTGGGTTGCCCATTGGTGCCAAAAAACTGCCCGCATTCCTGGAACACAACAACCGCTCCTGACACTATTCGTACACATCCTCACGCTGTGCCCATCCCTGTCGTGAGGCTCCGCACCCAGCACCCGACCAGTGCGACCCTCCCCTATTCACTTGCTCTGTCCGGGAGTACTCGGACACACACACACACAACCACCCACCCACCCACACACACAAATAATTGAGTATGTGTACGTGTATGTGTATGCATGTGTATGTGAAGCCCCGGATCTCACGCACAAGGGCAAACGATGAGAAGGACCACAATTTCTGATGCAATTTCTCATGCTCCAAACGGGGGGCCTTTTCTGCTTCCATCATCGCTCAAACCAAAGAACTGGGACCTGACTTATGCAGATGGGATGCCATGCCAAGCTTCCACTGCACACCCACACACCTACTCACGCAGAATGGAATCATGGGTTCTTGGGAAGCCAACTGTGGGAATGCATGTGTGCCCATGCAGCCCCACATGCAACCACAGCCACGTACCCACACACATACATTGAATTCGTGTTGAAGATGCCGGATCCGCAGTTTCCCAGATGCAGCACTACTCACCACCTGCAGTGCATGCCCCAGTGCTGCGGCACTCGAAGGATGCACCAAAAGCCACACTTGTTGCTGAGCCTCTGCAGAGCACCCGCGTGGTCGGTATATAATTGTAATAGGGCCCACCGACGCGGACATTGTAGGCCACTGCAATGAAGTATGCGCATACATGGCGCAGGTTACGCTCTTCTGACCCCGAAGAAGGCTCGCAGCTGCAACAGCGCGGGGCTCCCTGACACAAGGGGAGGCGAGCAGCCCCAGACACTGGCTGACGTCCTTCTCCGCCCCGGCAAGCTCAAGGCACTGCAGGTACGACGCGTCATGCAACGCACAGGAATGCGCCGCGAATCGGAAGGCGGCCCGATTGCAATGGTGGACCGCCCGCTCTGCCACGCGGTACCCCCAGTAATCGACCATGTGCATGCGCTTCGCATGCCACACGTGCGTCTCCAGAAGGCAGCCCTGCGGCACGGAGGGCCGGGGTCCAACAGCATCCGCCAGAGAGGCCACGCCCGACGCACCGGGGCAGCCGCGGTCCTCGGGCGGCGGGGCGGCGTCCCTCTGCTGGCCGATGCGCATGCGGATGCGGACCTTGCGCCGCCACTTCTTCAGCAGCGACCTGCAGAGACGGGGTGCCGGGCTGCCAAAAGTGCCACCATTCTGCGTTCATGACTGCATTTCAAGCCAAAGCAAGCCAGCCCAGCACGTCCCCTCCGACGTCCAAAGCCCGCAGGGGAATTGCCCTTTTCCAGGCCCCAGGAGTCACCTGCACCCCAGTCACCAACTATTTCTACAGCTTCGTAAAAAACTGTAAAACGTAGAAAAACTGTAAAAACAAAACTGTAAAAACTGTAAAAAGGGTTTCTGGATGCATGTTGCCCTTTCCTGAAGGTTGTTAGTGTATTCCTTGACATTCTTGCTAGCTTTCGGATGATTGTTGTTCATTTTTTCAATGGTTTTGGGTGATATCATACACCAATCAAACACACGTACAATGCAAACCCTCATGGTAAAGAACAACTTGTTTCCCCTCTTCAATTGTTAAATGTAGGTCACCGAGGTCACCAAGTGTAAAAAACTGCCAAACCACCGGTCTCTGGAAGTAACCGAAATCGTGGTGACTCAGGAGGCCTGCTTTTCGGGAGGCCGCCCACCACCCCACGCTGCCGGGAAGAGGGGACCCACCAAACTCCCAGGGGCATGGCACTGAGCCAACCTTCGTCGGGGTGAATGCAGCAACTTGTGGTGGGGCTCACCAGACCGCAGCCACCATTCAACAGACCATGTCCCGTGAGGGATGGGGGATCACCGGCGCCTTCAACTCGCCCCTTGCAAACCAGCGGCTTGGCGGCTGGTGCTCTCCTTCACATCATGGCCCCAACTTTACACACAATCCATGACAAGCCCAGGACATTGGTGCACGTTGAGAACAGCCGTACTCTCTCTGCACCAGAAGTCTGAGAACGGAGCATGCAACCGGCAGCCCACAGAACGCTGGTCAGAATTTCTCGCAGCAGATATTGAACAGAGCCATCCACTCAAGATGCTGACAGGATGGTACCCTGTTCTTACGCTCCATAGAGGAGGGGTGGGTACCCTTACCCTTAGTGGAGCCCCTACCCTTAGTAGTTGAAGGGCTGGTACCCTCAAAAAGGTCATGCAACAAGCAAACCTACGCAGCTTCTGCAACGCAGGAGTCCGCATAGTCTTGGGCTTGAAGTTGCAGGGCAGCAATCGGTTGCGGTAGCTGCGAGGTCGCCGGCGCAAGTGGTTGGGTAATTTGGAGTGCAGGGTGATGTGGTTCGCCTCCAAGGCTTTCCTTGTGTCATTGAGCAGTTCCTCCAGCTGCAGTGCTGCAGCATCCATGCAGTAACCCACGTTCATGCGCTTGTCCTGCAGCATCTGTTGTTTTTTTGTCTTCACCGATGGGCGGCCCTTTGTTGGCTGTGCATTTGGAGGTTGCACAGGAGCAGCAGCAACAGCGCCAGTGGCAATTTGCGCCATGGACAGCAACACACCGTGGAATAGAAGAAAGGCTACAAATGTAGGCAATTATCAAGTTGCATGCCATGGGCGCACCTGATCATGTTCCCCACCCACATGTTCAGGTGGACCCTGACATAACATGGCCCAGCACGAGCTCAATACACCGGAGTGTTGGGGAGACCCCCGCCGATGGACCAATAATTGGATTGCCCCGGATGGGGGTGGGAATTATTGGGGGGAAACGATCGAACGCAACCCCTCCCACACGTCTGTGGGGAGGGGGACCTGCATCGTGGTGAGGGACCTGCGGTCGGCGTCCGTATGTCCCCTGGCAGGTCTTGGACCGCCTCTTCCACAAATAAGAAAATAACAAACCACAACTTCTGAGTTCAGAAAACACAACAACAAAAGAACAAAGATTTTTTGGATTTGTATCCATCTAACCTCGATAATGCAAGATTGGTACAGCATCGTTGTAGAATTGCACCAACAACAACAAGGGCTTGCTCAGGGAGGCCGTTGTAGGGTGAAAAGACACCCTCTTTTCAAGCAAACCCCACTTTTTCATCTCTTTTGCACTCCGTGCTGTCCCAACGTCATGAAAGTGGTTGAAAACCTTGTCCTCACAGTGATTATGGGGGGTTTGGAAAAATTGTTCTACACATCAAGGTGCTCATTGATCTGGTTACATTCTGTTTGTATCAGTTGCAAAAGTGGACTTGTGTATCCTTGGGAACAAATTAACACGCAAGGCCTCATACTCGAAATCAAGCTAAAGAAGAAGATGGTGGGCATCTTGCAAGTACCCACTTAGTCATTTGTGCTCACTGGGCCATCTAAAGTTGCCAGGACACCCTAAGTGATGCTGCACCTCTCAAAGTCTTCTGCCGCAAGGCATCCCATGTGAGCGTCCAACTCCGCAATGTTTGACTTTTAATGCATGGTGGGCTAGGCCCCACCGCAACTCAGCTGCACCACTGCGAGGTTCATGTATGATTTTGGTGTTTGTCATTTTTGTCAGCGGGCCACTCCTTCTTGTTGCACTATGGGCTTGGGGATGCGGCTGAAGAGTAAAGGGCTCAAGCCATTGCTGGTCATTTCCGCAAGACATAGTGGTGGTTAACATGAAATATTTTTGTTCGGAAGCACGTGAGTTGGAGCTGCAGCTTGAGCTCACTGCCATTACCCTCAAGGGCGTCGGACGAGCCTTGTGTACCTTTGGCGTATTTTGGACAAAGGGGGGAGTTGCAATCTTCCAAGTTGCACCCAACCTTGCACAAAGACTCCCTCCCTCGTTCCCTCCTTCCTGGCAACTATTTGCCACGTCTAAGCTCACGTGGCCGCCCTAGAAAATCTTGGAACAGGATAACGGACTAGCAGCGCGTTGGTGGTTTGGCAATTGTTATCCGGCGGGAACCGGCCGGTTCTGGACATTTTTTTCCACAAAACAAGGCGCCTTTTTTCCGCCAGCACGTTCCAAAACTTGTGTAGGTTAGAAGCAGGGTGTTAGAACGAGGTGGAATCATGTGGCAACGGGTACCAGCATAACGTCCTTTGAGACCTGGTATGTAGGCACATGGATGCTTGCAACTTGCATAGTTTTCCCATGCGTGCACTATACTTCGTTTCGTCGCATATGATGATTCCTGTTCTACAGATCCTAGGGCTCCAAGGTTCATGGAGCCACATTGTGTTTCAAGCACACACCAGTCCCTAGACCAACCAATCCCCTAAGTCCAATTAAACACCTTTGCCCTCCATCCCCCCTCTGAAAGTAGCCGAACAACTTGCCTCGCAATTAGTACAAACTACCATGGTTTTCCAAAACACTCGATGTTGCTCGCGCAGCGTCTTGTTATTTTGGCAAAAATCCGTTCATCCCGTATGTGGCGTTTGCTTCACACTGTGCTCGCTACCCTCAAATTGGGGCAAAAATGTGAGGAAATCGTTTCATGCTTTGTGCCTTTCCTTGCCTTGTTTGCCTTGTTCGATGGCGGTTTCTGTCAACGACGTTCCTCTTCATGCTTGCTTACTTGCACCTCCTAACGAAGGAACACAGCCCCAGTGGGAAGTCGTCTATGTATCTCCCTTCACATAGGTAGCGTGCATTGGTGGTAAGATTCCCCATGTCGTTTTTTCAATGTTGTTTTTTCAACATGTTGTTTTTTCAATGTTGTTTCCATGTGATCCTATTCCCCCAACTTCTCCCTTAGATCCCGTGCTTTGCTCCTTTATGCCTCCGCGTTGCGAGACGAGTCACCGCTTGCAAGGTCATGGGGAAAGCTACTTGCTACCGGATAATTTGCATCCCCATTTTTGCATCAGTCGTGACCCTTTTCCCAACTTTGCATGTGCAAAGGGGTCAACCTCGCATCGCACTTTGAATGTTTGTTTCGACTTTGCTTTCAAACAAGGATGAAGTTGCAGCTGTGAGTGATCCGCGTGTAACTAGTTGCAACTTGGAGTGATTAGTGTTTAGCTCGGTGCCACATCCTCTTGTGCCCTTTCGTTGGAGATTGCCCATCTTGTTGAAGAAGCGTTTTGGCCTTTTTAGGGTAGCGACACCAACTTTCTCGTGCTCCTACCTGCGTGCTTGTTTGACTTTGCATTCTTTCTTCGAACATCCCACCATTCAATAACACATGTAGAAACCTAAGCCACGACCGCCTACACTTTTTTTTAACTCCTTTCGCGGTCGTTTGAGTTTTCACCTCACGTGCCAAGTAATGATGGATATTCCACCGACCGTTTTAGGTTTCGTCACGATTTGCCAAGGTTCCTTGCTTGCATCCCATACAATAGTAGCGTCTCGGGCGACAACGCCGTCAAACACAAGCACGGCGCATACAAAGAAAGTGAGTTTCCATGTGAACGCCGTGGGACTTTGCCTTGCTTCCTAGAATTCTAGTTGTCATGAACGGATTGTTGTCGCAGAAGAGGAGGTCTACAACAGCACAGCATTGAATATTGAATTTTTTTTTTCAATGATGTGATAAGAATTGCAACACAACAACAACCTTTCGGGCCCTGCGCTCATCTCCAAATTATGCGGCAGCATGCGACATTGAACAAACACGTGCGTAAGCAAGTGATTTCTCATTTTTGAAACATCTCCATAAACATTGTCAAAGACATGAAAATGTGAGTGGCAACGCTTGAATCAAGACGGCCCTTTAAACAATGAACAACAACTACAAAAAGCACAAGCAATTCGTTGTGCCTCAACGTTAACCGGAATTGGAATTCAAAGGCTATGCCTCGTCCGAGTGGGTAATGCGCCCTTGACCGAGTGAGTGCGGTCAATGGGACGTGCACTTTGGTATATTGCTCGGCATAGGACCCGGCATTGGCATAGTGTATTAGAGTTTCACAATGCACTTCCATGAATGGCATTTTCTTGTGCTATCATTATCCACATTGAACCACCGTTTCAACGTGTGGATATGCACACAATTCTTCTCGTGTCTTCGAATTCCTTTTGAAAGGCAGGTATTGGTCAAACATTCTTCAATTTCCCATTGGATGTGCAACATGTCATAAGAGGCATGATGATCTACTGCAAAAGTTGGTCGCAAGTAAACAAGCCTGTTGTATTGTATTAAGAGGCAAAATGAGGGTGGCAGGGTTGGCAAAATTAAGCAAAGCAAAGAGCGTACCATCAATAGAAGAATTTGTCGTGTTAAAATGCAGTTGAGGAAATACTGGGTTTAGAGGTAACCTCTTACATAGGATAGGATGCATGTGTCCCACAATGCCCCACAATATGTCCCTACATTGTGACAACTTCTCCATCAAAAGCCCATAGAGTCACATAACCATGTTCACATAACCATGCTCTTAAGGGCAATTGGCAAATGTCACTCAAGGTGTGTATGGTTTGGGGTAACACGTAGGACGAGATCAACCTCATAATGTGGGGACGGCAACAAACAACTTCTTAAAGGCTAGATGGCATTTGCATTAGTGTGCATGTGTCCATCAAGCACAACGTGATATGATTGCGAGCTCATAGAAGGAAAGGGTGTTAACACATGCCTCAAACCATATAATTTAATGGTGGGCAGCTGTTTTTGCCTTCGTCGCCCGCATGCATTCCTTTTACGCCCAAAATGGTGCATGTGTCAAATCTCATTTCTCTCCGACATCTGCAGCTCGCGCGAAAATTGCGACCCGGAGCGTGCGGTAGTTGGGATAAAACAGTAGGATGCACGAAAATCATGTGTAAATCGTAGTGCCAAATCAGAAATAAAAATTTAAAAAGATTAAATATTGTACAAATTTCTTCTCTCAGCTTCATGGCGTCCATTTACGTTGGTAAGTTGCCGGAAGGAACGACTAGCGCTGAGCTCGGAGAGCTTTTTTCAAAGTATGGTGTTGTGGAGAAAGTCGATGTGAAGCCTGCTGGCTACGGCTTCATATCCATGGATGCAGAGGGCACCGACAAGGCAATAGACGCTTTAGATGGCTTCGAATGGAACGGTGCTGCACTGCAAGTTGAAAGGTCTCAATCGAAAGACAAACAGGGCAGACCGGCACGTGCAGGGTATCCAGCACGAGGTGGAGAGAAAGGGGGCAGTGAATATGCAGTTAACCGGACCAAGTGCATTATCGTGGAAAATCTTAACTATGAGACACACTGGCAGGTAGGTTGTGTGGGCTGAGGGCTTTGGGGCAAACAGGGACGCAGGGAATACCAGCGCCAGCGGAACTGAACCACTGACCATTATTGCCATCACCAGCAATAACAGTCGGAGAGTGCCTAAAGTGGTGCCTGCAAATATTGGGTGTAGCCGGGCCTATTGAGCCGAGTCCCTCAAGGTATTGTTTGTTTATCGCTTCCAAATACGGGTGAAGCCTTCGGTCGCCACCAAACGCCCCAACCGACGATATTGTGCCCGTGCCAAAAGTACAGCATGCGCTGGGCTTCACGATGCTGAATGAAATGCGACAGAAGGAGAAATTTAGCCGGAACCACAGCAGCTCAGCGTCGGCCCAGACGATGGGGCAGTAGCTCCATTGGAGATTCGAAAACATACAACTTGCAATTTCCCGGCCTTTCAGGAATCTTTTTTCCTCCCACCCACAAGGGCTTGCAACGTGGCACTGTGCGCCTGGTCTTGGTCGCCTTCCCACCACCCAAGCCGAGGCATATGGCTATTTAGCTGTCACAGAAGCCGTATTGACCTGTGTTTGGGGTGTGTTCTGTCACAGTTGTGTCACAGTGTCGCGTACAACAGCAAGACTGTCTCATGAGGTCCATAATCCACCCCTTCCCGAAGGCTGCAGACTTTGCGACGGACCTGTTTTGTTCCCAGTCAGCCAACTGAACTTAATCGAGTCGGAATGATGTCAGCAGTGACGGGATTTCCCATCGTAAGGCCCTCGAGCAAGCAAAGCACAGCGATTTTTGGGAGCAGACCACGCCCCCGCCAAAAGGCTCTGCCCGAGCACAGACGGGTGGTGCGTCGCTGTCGACGTCAAATAACTGCATGCCAGCCACTATTTATGGGGACTGAACACACTTTAGTCTAAATATCTCTAGAGCCCTGTAAAGAGTTTCAGAGGGCACGGTTTGTGTGCACGCGTGTGCCCGCGGCCGCCCTCCATAAGCGGTGTTGGTTGCCTGACTCTAACTGCAGGATTTGAAGGATATGTTCCGGGAAGTTGGAGAAGTTGCACGGGCAGATATCGACAGAGATCCCAGTACTGGCAAATCTAAGGGCACTGGTATTGTTGAGATGAGGTGGCATGAGGACGTGCTGTCTACCGTGAAGCAGCTGGACGGTGCAATCTTGGGTGGCCGAACGCTTCGCCTGAAAGCTGTGAAGAATGGTAGTGGTGCTGAGCCGCGTGACGGACGCGGTGGTCGTGGTGGGGGCGGTGGTGGTGGTGGTGGTGGTGGGGGTGGTGGTGGTGGTGGGTTCAGTAGCAGCGGCGGTGGCAGCAGTCGGTACCATCCATATGAACGGCCTGAGAGAATGAGTGACAGGGACAGAGACAGGGGCGCTGGGCGACAAGAACGGCCGTCAGACGACCGTGGTGCACCTCCAGTCAATCGTTACCCGGGGCAGTCCATGCGGGATCCGTATCCCGAACGCAGTGGCGGTGCGGGCTACGCAGAACGCGGTTTCAGTGAACGATCGGCGTATCCCGATCGGGGAAGTGAACGTGGCACTTTGGATCGTGGCCAATATGCGGACCGTTATTCCGATCGGTATGCCGATCGTGCGGCATATGCTGATCGAGCAGGCGGTCTTCCGGACCGTTATGCCGACCGATATCCGCTTGACAGAGCACCGGCAGGGTATGCTGAACGGACGCCAATTGATCGCCATCCGGAATACAGCGATCGTGTGCTGACTGACCGAGGCTTATACACTGAAAGTTTGCGTGGCATGGACAGAGGCGCCCCAGTGGGGGACAGGGCTTACGAGCGTGGGGGGTATGCTGGGGATAGACTCAGCTACAGCGATGACCGCTTGGCAAGCAGCAGCTATGACCGCTTAGCGAGCTACCCTCCTTCATTCAGCGACCGTGCTGCAGCCGAACGAGCAGCTTATGCTGAACGCGTCGGATACGGGGACCGGGCATACAGTGAACGTGCTGCAGGCTACAGTGAGCGTGCGGTCGCTGAACGAGCTGCTGCCGAACGTGCTGCGTACAGCGACCGTGCTGCGTACAGCGACCGTGCTGCGTACAGCGACCGTGCTCTTGGGTATGCGGACCGTGCAGGCTACAGCGACCGAATGATGAACGAGAGGTCGGCGCCCTACGGCGAACGTGTGAGCGAGCGCATGGGAATGGTCAGTGGCAGAGAAGGATTCAGCTCAAGTGCACCATATGGAAGCGGCAGCTACGGGGGCAGTGGTTATCCCAGTGGTTACAGCGGCGAACCGGGTTACGACCGGGGCAAATATCGATAGGGGTTGCTGTGGACCGCCTTCCCGCAGCACACAGAGGACAGCGGTGCAGTCGTTTGCACTTCTGCGAAAAGCAGCAGGAAACGCATGCAGTGGACCCTTTCGCGACGGCAGGGAAGCGCCATCGGGCGTTGGAATGTTAATCAGTGGCGCTAGGGGGGGCTAACCCCTCTCTTTGTCCCCCATCCACTTTGCTGGGTGATGGCTTGGTGGCCGAAGGGCGGGGGCATTCAGTCTTGCTGACCATTGAGCCTTTCACAAAACTTGTAGGCCTTTTGGGTTGCTGCTACCGTGGCCCGCCATGTGGGCAATTGGTGCTCTGCACTGGGGTCATGTCAGTATCAGGGGGTTCAGCATCAGGAATCCAAGCATCAATGGCAACCATGGGGTCCTTTGAAGGGTGAGCCACTTGCTTGTTGGTCCGACCCATCGTCCAGCGTGGATTTGGTTTGCGCAGGACCCTGTGGCAGTGATGCCGCGGGCATTGGCAAAGATAGCGGCAGACGTGTTCTGTTGGTTTTGTACAGAAATTCGGCCATCGGAGGGCATCAAATGAGACAGGCAGGCCCCTCTGGACCAGCCTCACGCCAGCCTCACCTTTTCACTGTCCCCTTTTCTGACCACATAGTCACATGGGTTCACATTTTGTTGTACCAGCAGCCGGAATTGTGCCTTGGCATTTTCTGTCGCCGTGTGTCGCAGTGCAATGTTCTGCATTCTTTCTGCCGCATGATGGTATGGCGGTGTCAGACGCCAGAGCCTCAGGGGAAGCAGCGCCAGGAGAAGCAGTGGCAGCACAGCAGTTGGCTGCAGTGGTTACCCGGACATGCGGCTGACTCATGGCCCTTGGATCCGTTTCTGATGGACGAGTCAAAGTGGGGCATGCTTGGGCCGTAGGTGCCCCGTCGGAAAGGCAATTGAGTTGGTGTCAACGCTCAGGCATGTGAGCAGCCTGAGCTACACATGCCCAGGGAGCACATGGTATGGGGCTGCACGTGACCGAATTACCACCTTGAGTCTCTCGACGCTAGCACGGTGTTGTGGCCAGAAAAGTAACGGCGATGCTATGAATTGTGCTGAGCATTGGCCAAACATGACGTGTGGTACACACGCAGCGATCACTCAGACCGTTAGGTGGTTCTGCTGACCTGCACCCCCACAAACACAGAACACCGGTGCAGCTGGATCTCAAAACAAGAGATGGGCAGCCACTGCCCCTACCCTTACTAGGTCCATTGGTTGTGTGTTGGTCAGCGGTTATGATTCAGGCACTAATCCCACTGTGGCATTCACAACAGCTTGCCTGCAGATGATCGAGATCACGATGTGCTAAGAGGCTGGAGCAAACGCTTTTTGGTGGGCGGTCACTGGAAGTCACGTGCTGCCACTCACTAGGAAAGGCTATTGGTGCCATATGCTCTGGATGCTTACATGGGCCAAAGGTGTTCCACGGGAAATGGAAAAGACCCAAGGCTGCCTTGGATGGAATGCGATGGAATTGCATCTGACAGGAGATATGTTTCAAGGTGCATGATTCTTTCCTTTTCATTTTATTCTGCCAGATGCTGTTGACAGTTCACCATTTTTGCGTGGTCATCTGAAATTCATGCTTCCTGCTCACATGGCAGTCAATCAATGGTGTCAATCAGCACTTGGATTCTGGGAAGACATCATGCTGCTGTGGCCTCACTTTGGAAGTGCAGAATTGGCACATTTCAGACCCACGGTTTTAATGGTTCAGAAGTTGCGTTGGCAATCGCCTCTGATGCCCAGGATACAGGATGAGCCAGCTGGCGTAGTAAGGTGCAACAGAAATTTGGGTCGCCAAGATTGCTGGCAGATATGGGCGCATGGGATGCGCCATGCATGAAGGTTGGGCCCATTGCACTGAACTCCCATGCGCCCCTCTCATGTGTGGTTTATCACCATCATCAACAATGGGTATCGCTAGAAAAAAAGGTTTCTTATCAGTTTTGCTACCACATTTTCACTAATTCAACTTGTAATGCAGTGTTTTGAACCAGAGCCTCAGGGGAAGCAGTGCCAGGAGAAGCAGTGGCAGCACAGCAGTTGGCTGCAGTGGTTACCCGGACAGGCGGCTGACTCATGGCCTTTGGATCTGTTTCTGAGGGACCAGGCAAAGTGGGGCATGGTTGGGCCGTAGGTGCCCCGTCGGAAAGGCAATTGAGTTGGTGTGGGCAGCCTGAGCTACACACACTCGGGCACATGGTATGGGGCTGCACGTGACCGAATTACCACCTTGAGTCTCGACGCTAGCACGGTGTTGTGGCCAGAAAAGTAGCGGCGGTGCTCTGAATTGTGCTGAGCATTGGCCAAACATGAAGTGTGGTACACTCAGACACGCAGCGATCAATCAGACCGTTAGGTGGTTCTGCTGACCTGCACCCCCACAAACACAGAACATGGGTGCAGCTGGATCTCAAAACATGAGATGGGCAGCCACTGCCCCTACCCTTACTAGGTCCATTGGTTGTGTGTTGGTCAGCGGTTATGATTCAGGCACTAATCCCACTGTGGCATTCACAACAGCTTGCCTGCAGATGATCGAGATCACGATGTGCTAAGAGGCTGGAGCAAACGCTTTTTGGTGGGCGGTCACTGGAAGTCACGTGCTGCCACTCACTAGGAAAGGCTATTGGTGCCATATGCTCTGGATGCTTACATGGGCCAAAGGTGTTCCACGGGAAATGGAAAAGGCCCAAGGCTGCCTTGGATGGAATGCGATGGAATTGCATCTGACAGGAGATATGTTTCAAGGTGCATGATTCTTTCCTTTTCATTTTATTCTGCCAGATGCTGTTGACAGTTCACCATTTTTGCGTGGTCATCTGAAATTCATGCTTCCTGCTCACATGGCAGTCAATCAATGGTGTCAATCAGCACTTGGATTCTGGGAAGACATCATGCTGCTGTGGCCTCACTTTGGAAGTGCAGAATTGGCACATTTCAGACCCACGGTTTTAATGGTTCAGAAGTTGCGTTGGCAATCGCCTCTGATGCCCAGGATACAGGATGAGCCAGCTGGCGTAGTAAGGTGCAACAGAAATTTGGGTCGCCAAGATTGCTGGCAGATATGGGCGCATGGGATGCGCCATGCATGAAGGTTGGGCCCATTGCACTGAACTCCCATGCGCCCCTCTCATGTGTGGTTTATCACCATCATCAACAATAGGTATCGCTAGAAAAAAAGGTTTCTTATCAGTTTTGCTACCACATTTTCGCTAATTCAATGATTTGTAATGCAGTGTTTTGAACCACGCTGAATGTGTTTCTTTCCCTGGGCACATGTATGTCCTCATTTCAATGTTTCAGCAGAAAATTGCAACAACAGGAACCTGCTTGCCACATGCTCTTGCAAACCATTATCCTGTGCAGTCTCCTCCTTTGGGCTCACCAAAAATGGATGTATTCAGTGAGAGCTTGTTAAGAATATCATCGGCCAGGTATCTGCACACATACCACATGCAACAAAAGACCAGTCTATGACACTGCAACTGGGAAGGCCCAAGCGTGGCCATGACGGAATGTGCAGTGTTTGTCAAACATGGTGGGCAGGGCTCCTTGTAACAACTCGGCACCACTGGGTGGGGGTGGGGGGTCCCACAGTCAAGTCTCCTAAGCGGTTCCCTAAGTTCCCTAAATCTGCTATTCAATGTGTATTCCAAGGCGCAGTTCCACTAGTACTGAGCAGCACCCCATGGGACATCTCCCTCTCTCTTTCCATCCTCCCCCTACTGCCATGTGAGAAGTCACACATCATGAAACACCTCACTACATGGTTGCGTATACATGCCATTTGGCAGTATGATGCCTACACCTCTTGGCATTTGCCCTTTCCCCAAGGGTGTGACTCCCATTATGCTGTCTGGTGTCATGATTACCCCATCCTCAAGCAAATGCATACCCCCCCCCCTTTGCCAACACTAGATGCTGGCGTAATGGACAGATGGCGATTACAGCCATGGGAGAGGCGCGGCCAGAGCCTAATGTGGACACTGCAACTTGACCATGTTGAGGCCCTTGCCTATGGCCCCCCCACCTGGAATGAAGAATCATGACCCCCCCTTTCAGGAACGAAGAATCTTGGCCCCCCAAAAGGTTTTTTGTTGAAGAATCCCATGTTTGGCTTATTTTGTGGCTGCCAAGTGTTGCTAGTTGGAGACACAAGATTATTTTGGTCATGAAAGGGAAGTATATCATGGACGGAAGTGCTTATTTTCTTTGTTTGAACAATATTGCAATGCCTGGGCAGAGTGACTTGCAAACCCTACGGAGCTGACGTGTTTGTTGCCCATACAGGAGCTGCCTCGGGCTGCTAATAACTAGAGAGTGCTTTGTGTGCATGAAAGATGAGTAGCCAAAAAATGGAAAGAAGTGAGACATACAACCATTCAAAAGATGTGCGCCCTAGAAGGGATGTATCCAAACAATGCCTAAACAAGATGCACCAACAAGAAAATTCGATCTGATTCTATACAGCTGCTACAAACTGGCCAGATGGCATTCTGGACAATGCCCACGTCCAATGACCCCGACCCGAAACACGTTCACATTAGCGACACCCGAAAACGTGACCCCTGGATAGGCAACCAACGCTCAATCCTTACCGCCGTTGTGAACCAATTGCAGAAATACCACAAGACGTCTCAACCGCCTTATCACACGGCAGGCCCCTGTGGTTGACCCGCTCATGGTACTGCAACTTGACGGTCGGCACATGGTCCGACTCTTACGATGGAAGTGCTGTTATGTGCTCATGGATAAGTCCGGCCATTGGGTCCGCTGGGATCGTAACGCCAGCCAGTGGCAGCGACAGTCTTTTTGGGACGAGTTCCACCTTGCGATTCTCATCAGGTCGGATGTCGAATGGATGCGCATGAGCGACCTCCAGCACTCGTATGTTGCGAACCCCAATGCCATCAGGAAGATCCCGGAGATGCCTCCGACAGTCTGGTGAGTAGTGATGCCTGCATTCATCGATTCCCACGACGCTTTCCTACGGGAGCTGAATGATAGTGGCGAAGTCGGCACAGCAACAGCTAAGCGACACTCCAAGATTCCCTGGGCCGGCGTGCGGCAACTGCCGCAACCGGACGAGTTCCTCCAGTTGTTCGAGAGCCGCCACCCCAGTTTGTCGAGCTGACCAACATCGCACATCTCCACGTGATCCAGCAAGCAAAACCACGGAAAGGAAACACCGCGTCAGTCTCTTCGGTGCAATGCGCGGCGGACCTGGAGGCGGAAATTTACGGAGCCCTTGAAGTCGACGAGCCTGCCGATCGGGACCGCACGCGCATGTTTCTGACGCAATTCTTTCCTCAGGGTGTACCGCATATGCGCTTCCAACGCCTCATCCACATTTCGCCGGATGTCCCCATCACAGAACTAGCCATGCGTCTCTGGACAGGGTGTCGCTTGTTTTTGAAGCATGTACACTCTGATGAACGCGTATGGTTCGGTCAGTTGGGGTCTGGAGCACCAGGTCGTGACACGCCAATTCTGCCAGAACACCCCAATGAAATTATACTCCAGGCACCCACAGCCGCCCCGCTGGAGACCATCCGGTTATGTGCAGCGCAATTTGGGGCGTTTGAGAGTGTTGAAGATGCCGACAAGAACGGACGAAAGCATCTCCGGGGCAAAGTGTCTTATAGGATTCGCTACCAACACACATCCAGTGCAGTTCTGGCTCATGGTGTGGTATTCGATTTGGCTGCCGGGGAAGCCACTATGACGGGCCGTGATGCACCCGACGAAGCGGAAGCCCTGTTCCGACAGCTGCCTGAAACCAATGACACCAACGTGGACCCGAACTGGTGGCGATTCGAGGCCGGCCGATCCTTGGGCGCTGAGGAGGCAGTGCAGGCGGAGGACCACAGGCTGACGGCTACCGCACTGGCTTTTCGCGATGCCCTGCCACCGGAGGAAACGGCCTCAATGCAATTATAAGTAAGCCAATGCACTGGGCGTGGCACGCCTCCATCGCCAAACACGGGACTCCTGGAGACCATGATGGATCAAGTCCCTCCCTTACCTGATCCTCTTGTATGCGCTGCTATGGAGCTGCCGGGTCACTTCTATGTGTTCACCGGTGCATGTGGTTCAACTACCATCATGGTGCTACCTTGGGCGTAGTAGCGGCACGCCACGGCGTTGGCGGCCCAAGCTACAACGTCAGCACAGGTGGCACTACTCTAACCTGCCGGGCTCGTACGTTCTGATACTGACACTCACCCATATATGTGGACACCGCCGCACGTGCAAGACACCTATACACAGCTACACACTTCACCTTTACACCAAACACTCGCGCGCACTCGATTGCCGGGCCTGATCCTATGGGATCTGGCAGAACGGCTAATACGTCTATCCAACGATGTCCACCCCAATCCAGGGCCCAGCCCCCCGCCCCGGCCAGACCTATCCTTCCTGACACTCAATGTCGGAGGACCCTTCCTTTCACGGCGCCGCTGGGGGCACCTCCTGGCGGAGATTATCGCCGAACAGCCCGCAGTTATTGCCCTACAGGAGTTTTGATTTTGTAGTGGATCTCACCATGCAGCTTGGACAGCTGCTATGGATGGTGACTACCTCCCCATCACCTATGGGGACGAGAACCCGGACACGCAATTCCTTGTCCACAACTCCATATCCAGATATGTCTCCAAGCTGCCCTCCATGGGGAGCCAGGCCCGTGCCATCAAGCTTGCTCTCCCTGGCCACACACCGTACGTCATCGCCAACATCCACGGACCATTTTCCCGGAACCAACGTGAAAAGTTGGACGCATGGCTTGCACAATTGCCAGACTTGGGCATCCTTATGGGCGACTTCAACGACTGTGTGTGGGGACGTCCTTCCCAACCAACCAGGTACTGGCACCCGCTCCTCGAATCCGGAGCCTTGCTGGACCCGATTTCGGCACATGCGCCAAACACTGACCCTCAAAATCTCTCCACACATTGCCGGGGTCGCCGCTTGGACGCTGTCCTGTTTTCTCCCACGGCATGGGACATTCACCCCCCCATCTCTGCGGACACCATCGACTTTCCCCATGCGACCGCGGCCAGCGCCGCCACCGGTCATGGGCAATGTGTCGCACTGGCCCTCCTCGTTATTCCGCAAGTTTCCATTCCAGCGCCACATTTCCCCATGGTCCAAAGCGCACTCCACTCACCAAAATCACATCATGCACCCACTAGACAGGGCGGACGCCATCATTGCTGCAGCGTCCAGCTTTGTACACGCACACCCCCGCCCACAGCCAGTTCAAGACGTGGTCGAACAACAGCTGAGTTGCACCGCAACCCTACCTCCAAGAGGGCCCAGCAAGCTTGGGCACACCACAGGGCGACCAATAATATGAAACGGGCCCAATGACACCTGCGGCGCTTCCGAAAATGCGCGGTACGCGGCCGCTCTCTTTTCTTCAATGCCCTAAAGTGGTGGCTGATCACCCCCTTCCGCACGACTACCCCACAACCCGACACGACCTCGGCCGCCGAACACCTTCCGCACTTCGCGGGACCCACCATGGAGACCGGAAGAGGCCAAGGCTCTTCTTTCACAAGTCTTAAAGCCAGGACGACCAGTGAGCCCCGATCCTCCCTCCTGGCAATCTTTCACAAAAGCGCTACGCCAACCCAAGAACAAGGCGGCGGGCATGGACCACGTGGCGCCCCACCTGTAGCAGTGGTTACCTAGGGAACTACAGTGGGACCTATACATGGCAGTGCGCCATGTGTGGGAAAGCGGCGATGTGCCACACCACTGGCTGTAGGCCAGAATAGCCATGATCTACAAGTCTGGCCCCCCTGAGGCGGCCCGCAGCTACTGGCCCATTAGCGTAGCCACCCTGTGAGGGCCCATCGACGCGGCGCTCTCCGACCCCCAAGCAGGATGTAGACGAGGCTATACCACATCACAACAAGCCCTCCGCATGTCGATGCTTTTACACCAATACGGGGACGGAGCGCTGGTATGCCTCCTGGACATCGCAAAAGCCTACCCCACCATGCCCCATGAGTGCCTCACCTACGGACTCCAGTTGATTGGAGCCCCGGCCCGCATCTACAACATGGTGGCTAGCATCTACGCGCACAGCACGGGGGTGTACGGAGACGTCCGTTTTCCGTTGCGTCGTGGCATCAAGGAGGGGTGCCCCCTGTCCCCAGCCCTTTTTGTTCTGGTGTATGAGGCCTTCCATCAGACTCTCACTGGGGAATTTCCCAACAGCACCATACTGGCCTATGTCGACGACATCGCCATCATCTCCCCGAGCCAACGGGAGATGCAGCACGTCCTGGAGCGCGTCAGTCAGTTGTCTGCCATACTGGGCCTCAAGACGAACCCTTCAAAGACACAGGTGTACCGTTGGGCCCCACCCTCCCGCCGTCACGGTGTGGCACGACGAGAGTCCCCGACCAGGGACGCCATCACATGGGGCGATGCGCGATTGCCACTGCAACCCCCTATCTTCCACTACCTCGGTCACCTCCTGGCACATCCGACCTGGGAACAAAAGGCACGTGATGACTTCGTGGGGACGGCCGCAGCTGATCTGGCGCGATACCAATACCTGCCCCTAAACGCTTTCGAGCGGGTGCAGCTGCTGAACACCATCCTGATCCCACGGTGGACGTACCGCACCTTGTTTCTCCCCAACGACTCAATGTTCAAAGCCATGGACTCCATGTGCTTGCGGTTTGTGCTTATGGCGGAGGGTCCCAGGCATGGAACTCAATAAGGTCGACGTTCACAAATCATACAACGTCCTACGTGTCACTTCTCCTCACCGATTGGGCGGAATGGGGTTGCACCACGGGGGGCGCTCCTGGTCAGGTCCCGACCCCAAAGGGGGGGGGACCCCCCCCCCTCTACGGAACCCAAAATTGTCGCACGGAACAAGGTGCTTTGTCGGCGCCGGAGGCGCCGGAGATTTTGTTTCAGGCTTACGGCAGGGGGAATTTTTCTTGTTCCACCCTATGTGTCTATACTCAAAATACTCACAATTTTGTGGCGAATTCAAAAATGGCTAAAAAGCACAATGTAGCCACCTCGCCCACAAGTGGGCCACTTCTGATTTAGTCCCCCGCTTTGAAGCGGAGGGGCTCCCCGAGACGAACACCCCTCGGGGTCACACATTGGGTGGCGGCCGCCCCCGTGGGTTGCACCAACTGTTCTGGGCCCACAGGGCATGCTTCACCACAATGGTACAGAACACGTTACGTTCACGTCCGGGATCCATTGGCTGCAACCTTAGCAAAGAACTGCCCTCCCGAGCAGTGCCCATTCACAACTACTTGGCTATACTCACCCAGCTGGGTGCTCGCACTGCACTCCACATAGCACTTCCGCCGCGGCCGGCCGGGGGACCCAACCTCATCGACAGTGAAAGGTCCGATGACGGCGTCCTCCTGTCTGCCCGCAAAGAGCAGGTGGGGGATGCCCTCCACACGCGCCACTACATTGCCCCACACCGGTACCACGAAGACCCCTCGGCGGGCACGGTGCCTGCGGGATACCACCCTGTCAGCATCGCGGGCATACCGTGCTACTCAAACCAGCAACCGCCAACCGGAACGTCCCTATACTCCGATGGCAGCCTTCAGACAGTTCAGATTGCGGGCTCGGAATACCAGGCGGCGGGCGCAGCAGTAACAAAAGGGCCTTTGCGCATCCTTGCCCGGGTGGCGGGCCTACAACAGTCCTACAGGGCTGAAATGTACGGAGCAGCCATCGGCGCAGCCATTGCATCCGACGGTGACACTCAATACATCGACAACATGGCCGTCACAAAATGCGCACACCGCCGACCCACGCACGAATGTTCTGACGCTGACATCCGCCACAAAGTGTGTGACCAAGTGCAGCACAAACGCGTCGCCGCGGAGTGGATCCCCAGCCACCGCCTTGAGACGGAGGCCCGGAACGCGCAAGAACGCGAACAAATTCGACGCAATGGGGAAGTAGACCTGCTCGCCAAGATGGCCACGCGCCTACCTGTGCCGGATTACAACCCCCGGCGCCCCGAAGATATTGCAATGTGCGGCGGGCCCGCCCCCACTCCGGCGCGGAAATGGATCCTCCAACGGAGGCGCGTTGTCACTTTCGATGGTGCGCACTGGGTATCCTGGCTGCCGATGCGCGGGGACCGACGTATGCTCTGGGTTAAATGGCTTTGGGGCCAGGTACGATGGGATGGGACGGGCGCGCCGTGGGACCATACCAACCCCAAATGCCCCATATGTCCCCTCCACCACGGTACCACTGTCCACAAACGACTCATCCACTGCATGGGTTGGAAAGTCGCATTTCGCAACATGTGGCTTAGCACCTGGGGACCATGGCAAGATACGGTGACGGAATGGTGGAACAGGGCGTCGGCGGCAGACCTGCACCATGTTTCCTGCCTTCGCATACCACAGTCCCTATGGGACCACATCCCCCGAACAATGCGGGTAGACCTCAGGGAGCGTGTGGCCTGCCACCAGTACCACGCCCTACATGGCGTATGCCAACTGCGCGGCCAACTCACCATGCCCCCCCGTGACCCACAGGTGCCGCCCACGCCGTCCACAACGGTGCCGGCATGGTACACAAAGCTGCGCCCACGAGCTGTACAACGGAACCCCACGGACTCTGTCCTCCGCAATCAAGTAGGGTATACAGGGCCCCGGGAGAGAACACGGCGGCGGGATGTCCGCGCCTCTCAAGAGATGTCCCACCGTAGAGCTGCGCGCACATGGGACCGGCCGCAATCGTACCACACCAGGTCATGGGCGGTAGAATATCTCGACCAGTGCCTCTGTCCCACTGCCGCGGATCCAGGGGCACAGCACGTAGCTTCGGCAATGCAGTATCTGGCCCAGCCTTGGTTTCTGCATCAACGTGCCGTTCTCGGGGCCTCACTGATGGTTTCATACCGCAACGTGCTAGATGATCTGGTGCGGCAATCACGGCACTGGCACTCCCTTCTGCGACGTGCTAGAGTGTGGGCCACCTCCGCAGACCAGCACTACCAGCGGCATAACCGAAGGGTCCAGCTCTTTTCGGTGAAGAGCCAGTTGTGGGCATCCGAGCGCGCGGCCCACTGGGTGGAGCCCCCTCTGCCTAAACGCCACTGCCGCACAAGGCCCGGCATCCTGGGCCAACGCCCGCCACCGGACATGGCCCCTACAAAGCGACGAAAGCTTGTCACTCTTGAAGACCTGTGGGGAATGGCACACACGTGATGCAACATGTTTAACCCCTTTGAATCTTACACATTATAGGCCTGCCATATGGCGTGGCGGTTTTGCCTACCGCATCAGAGAGCCCTTTGTTATACGCATGTGAACTCTTGGGTCCTTGCCATGTGCCCCGCTTTGCGGGGATCCACTGTATCATATGCTGGAGACGCCCACTTTCCCAAGCACAATCTTGAGTACTCTTTGAACTTCTAGAGTCAGTAAAAAAAAAAACAAGATGCACCAACAAGAAAATGCTCACACGCTGGTTGAAAATTTTTGATACTACTCAGAGCCAATGGGGCCCCCTCCTACATCCCAATCCCCCCCCCCCCCCCCCCTCCGCCAGAAAGCACATGTACCACCGGTGCCCAGCATAGAACATTGAAAGAGAGACCAATATTGTCCAGTTACTGGTGGCAATTTTAGGAAATCTGTACCGACGTGCATGCGATATGCTTCGGTCCGTCGCTTGGAACTTTTCGAAAACCCTTGGAAAGATGCTCGAAAGTTTTGGCAGCCAGATCGGCCCCCCAAAACGCAACCGATATCGGTAGGAATGTTCCATGGGCTTCCCAGCCGACCGTGCCGGGTGAGCTCGGAAGAAATTTTTCAGCCCGAACCCAGTGGAATTTTGGTTGGATGCTTGGTGGAAAGATGCTCGGAAGTTTTGGCAGCCAGATCGGCCCCCCAAAACGCAACCAATATCAGTAGGAATGTTCCATGGGCTTCCCAGCCGACCGTGCCGGGGGAGCTCGGAAGAAATTTTTCAGCCCGAACCCAGTGGAATTTTGGTTGGATGCTTGATGCCATGGAGAACAGCACGTTGAAGCTAATGTTTGTCTACCCTTTGTCTGCTTTGCCTACACAACTGCATGGAGAACACTGTGCTCAAGCTTATGATTGCTTCCCCTTTGTGCTCCTTTGTGAATTTGGACTTTTGCTTTTGACATGTGCAACGCCAGTTTGATCCTTGGTGGCTGCTTTGCCTACAAACTTGCATCGAGAACACTGTACTCAAGCTTATGAATGTTTGCCCTTTGTGCCTTGTGATGCTTTCTGCCTGCTTTTGTGGTTTTCTTTTTGCATGTGTGTCGCTTTCTCACCTAGGCCCCTTTGAGTAGACTCACTAATGTATTCCCTTTTTGTGCTCAGAACACTTTTTGTCACCTGCAACAGACATGTCTGGTAGTCAAGGCAGTGCCGCTAGTGCCTCGTCTTCGTCCGCTCAGCCCCCCCAGCCCGTTCAGCAGCTCCCGGAACCAGATTTGGAGCTTGAGGGCGAGCTCATTGACGCGGACACAACCAATACCGAAGTTCCCGAACCGGGTGATACACAATCGCGCCTCCAACACGCCCTAGCAGCACTGTGCCTGCGGCATAAGCCGTCAGAGACCATTGAACCCAGAATGATAACGGTTTTTTTGGACAGGGTCGTCCCTGATGCATACCGCATCCAGCCCAAGGATACCTTGCTGGCTATGCTTATGCATAAGCATTTTTCAATCCCTGTCTTGACGACACGGGAGGCTGTGGGCAAGACAAGCCCCAGCAAACATGAGACCTCGTACGGTGTACAATACATAAACCTCTGCATTGTTGGTCCGGATCCGAAATACAACACGGACCGGACCTTTGCAGAGGAATCTGAAGAGAGGCTGCTTGTACATTACATGTACTTGAAATCAATACTGTCCACACACCCGGACAGTACCATTCGCGAGTTAAAGTGGACCCAGAGCGATGTAGTTACTTGGTTCAAAGAGGCCAAGATCAAGAAGCGGTCCAAAAAAGTAGTTACCTGCAACGTGCAGTTCCCCCCCCTCTCATTTATTCATGTTCCGTTCGAGGTTTTGAGGGTTATCATAAACGATGCCTTCTGCGAGTCCCCACATGCAACGATTCACAGCGCCCTCAGAGCCACCATCACAGGTGCACATGTGGTAGAGGTTTTCGGGGAAAAGGACGGCTGGCGGGTGTGGGACCAAGCCCCCTCAGGCACGTGGGAAAAGGTGGTTACCCCCCCCGACGGTGAGGTTCTCAGAACAGACCAGCAACCCACGTACCATGCGCACGGTGTCTTGTGGGGCATTGAGTTTCTTTTGGCCCCAGCCCCCAAACCTTCTTCCGAGGGCGCACCAAAGCGGCAGCGACTTACCATCTTAGGTGCATGGTTGCAGGCCAAGGGTGAGGGCCAGGGCCAGGTTGAGACCGCAGAAGCCCCCCCCCCCTGCCTAAGCTGGGGATGCACTGTGTTGGGTCTTCATCAGCCCTCTTTTTCGCTCTGATGTCTTCCATCTCTGCTGCCCTGGCTGCCCGCGCCCAGCCACCAGCTTCTGCCGCCGTCCCCATCTCCTCGGGTCGACTGGCCGAACTTGGGAGTGGGAACCCCAGCGCCAGTAGCAGTGCCGGTGCCAGCAACCCTTCGCCAGCCACCCCCGCTTTGTGGGAGGCGCCAGCAGTCGGAGGAGCAGCAGGAGCAGCAGCAGCAGGGCCCGCCGCCGCAGCAGAAGATGCGGAGGACCCCAAGGGCATGCAGGCTGCCCACTGCGCAGCTTTGTTGGCGGCTGTTGCAGCTGTGCAAGTCCAGATGGTGCTTGCACAGCTGAGTAAGAAGACAGTGTCCTGGTTCGCGGCCGGGGCACGCTACGGGCTAGAGGGGGAGGGGGTGGTGGTGTGGGTCACTCGGGGGGCCGTGACCTCCCGCAGGCAAGTGGAGCATCGTGCTCCAATTGGGCAGACGCCCCCAAACGTGGCCAAGGTGGTTCTGGACCTGGCCATTTTTGACCGGAGTGTGGCAGTGTGTGGGGAGTTGGGGGTTCCGGACCAGTTGAGGAAACTGGTCCTCAAGGAGTACCGATCACCAGCCGATCGGTACTCCAAGTTGAGAGGGCAGTTTGAGCAGGCCTGCCAGTCCTTCAAGAAGGCTGAGCAGGCTGTCCGGGAGGGGGTGGGGGGGAAGAGGCAGGGGGGGCAGGGGGTGAAGAGCAGGGAGGGAAAGCTGCGGGCAGCAGCTACTGCCCAGCAGGGAAGGGCAGAGGATATGCTGGGGCAGATGCGGGGGGCTTGGGAGGAGGCAAAGAAACGCCGCCTCCTTAAGGCCCCCCTCCCCAAGATGCCCCCCAGCACCCTCCCCCCCTTTGGGAAATGGGAGGTGACAGGGGGACACCAAGAGGAGCTCCTGCATGGGGTGGTTGTTGCAGGGCATCCTGGGGGTTGGGAGGTGTACGACCTTGCAGCTACGGCTGTTTCAAGGTCGTGCACCCAGAAGCTGAGGGACAGGGGGGTTTCGGTGACGATGCACACCGCCCCCGACTCCTGCAACCGCCGCAACTGCATGTATGTGGCGGTTAAGATAATTTTGTGGCACATGAGCCACCCTGTGAGTGTTTGGGACACTGCCCCCTCCCTGAGCCATTTTGCCATGTGGGGGCGCCAGTGCCAGGAGTTGCTGGACAAAACTCTGGCATGGGCTCAGGTGAAAGGGAACTGGAAGTGCCGCCGCACTGGCTGGGGCCCTGCGGCCCTGAAGGAGATGAAAGAAGTCTCCGGGCAGTTGGCCCCAGTTGGGGGGGGCAAAGGGCCTGTCCCCTTTGCCCCCCTCTCCGGCAACATGGTGCCCATTGTGGTACTTTTTTGCATCGCGAACCCTGACTCTGGCCCTGCTATCCCTGGTGTGGGTAAGGGGAAAGGGAAGGGGAAGGGGAAGGGGAAGGGGGGGGGTGATTCAGACTCCTCAGACTGTGACCCAGAGATTGCATTGGGTAAGGGGAAGGGGAAGGAGAAGGGTAAGGGTAAGGGGAAGGGGAAGGGGGGGGTGAAGGGGGGGGGTGATTCAGACTCTTCAGACTCTGCCCTAGACATTGCAGTGGGTACGGGGAAGGGGAAGGGTAAGGGTAAGGGTAAGGGGAGGGGGAAGGGGAAGGGGAAGGAGGAGGTGGTGGTTTCAGACTCTGAGTCATCTGACTCAGACGTGCCTATTTCCTCGACAGGGGTGAGGAGAGGGCAGGTGGCCCCTGAGTCATCTGACTCAAATTCCAAGGTGCCTATTTCCTCCACAGGCGTGAAGAGAGGGTGGGCGGCCCCTGACTCTGGGGCCCCTTCAGGTAAGAGGAGGAAGAAGATCAGCCGCAGCCCATATGTAGGTTGGAGTGGAGGGGGACCAGGGGACCAGGGGTCACTGCCCCTTCGCATAGTCACACAGGTCAGGACTGTTGTTGACTATGTGAAGGGGTCTGCCCACCGACCTCGCAGTTGGATGAGGTCCTTCCCCCTCATCCATGGGGGTAATTCCGGGCCAGGGTAGTTGATTCTCCTCATTGTGCCCCCTGAGACCAAGGCCGAGGCCTCTCACAAGGCACAGCCTCAGCCTGAGCCTGAGTCTGAGGGGGAGGACTGAGAGAGAGGTATATATTCCCATTCGAGGCACTGAAATGAACTGCAGCTGCACCTGAACTGCCTGTTGGCATCCATTCATGCTTCCAGCCCAGCTTGTGCTTGTTGTGCCTGTGGTAGGGGGCGGATAGTCGAGCACACTTTGGACCCTTGGATCTCGAAACTGGTTGGAGCAATCCTGGCAAAAAAAGGTTCTGGTGAAAGGTACTGGTTGGGGCTTTCCATACATGGTTTCCTTGAAACCAAACAAAACAGTGGCGCAGAGTGAGGGGGCGGATAGTTGAGCACACTTTGGACCCTTGGATCTCGAAACTGGTTGAAGCAATCCTGGCAAATGAAGGTTCTGGTGAAAGGTACTGGTTGGGGCTTTCCATACATGGTTTCCTTAAAACCAAACAAAACAGTGGCGCAGAGTGAGGGGGCGGATAGTTGAGCACACTTTGGACCCTTGGATCTCGAAACTGGTTGGAGCAATCCTGGCAAAAGAAGGTTCTGGTGAAAGGTACTGGTTGGGGCTTTCCATACATGGTTTCCTTGAAACCAACCAAAACAGTGGCGCAGAGTGAGGGGGCGGATAGTTGAGCACACTTTGGACCCTTGGATCTCGAAACTGGTTGGAGCAATCCCGCAAAGGAAGGTTCTGGTGAAAGGTACTGGTTGGGGCTTTCCATGCATGGTTTCCTTGAAACCAACCAAAACAGTGGCGCAGAGTGAGGGGGCGGATAGTTGAGCACACTTTGGACCCTTGGATCTCGAAACTGGTTGGAGCAATCCTGGCAAAAGAAGGTTCTGGTGAAAGGTACTGGTTGGGGCTTTCCATACAAGGTTTCCTTGAAACCTACCAAAACAGTGGCGCAGAGTGAGGGGGCGGATAGTCGAGCACGCTTTGCACCCTTGGATCTCGAAACTGGTTGGAGCAATCCTGGCAAAAGAAGGTTCTGGTGAAAGGTACTGGTTGGGGCTTTCCATACATGGTTTCCTTGAAACCAACCAAAACAGTGGCGCAGAGTGAGGGGGCGGATAGTCGAGCACACTTTGGACCCTTGGATCTCGAAACTGGTTGGAGCAATCCCGCAAAGGAAGGTTCTGGTGAAAGGTACTGGTTGGGGCTTTCCATGCATGGTTTCCTTGAAACCAACCAAAACAGTGGCGCAGAGTGAGGGGGCGGATAGTCGAGCACACTTTGGACCCTTGGATCTCGAAACTGGTTGAAGCAATCCTGGCAAATGAAGGTTCTGGTGAAAGGTACTGGTTGGGGCTTTCCATACATGGTTCCTTTGAAACCAACCAAAACAGTGGCGCAGAGTGAGGGGGCGGATAGTCGAGCACACTTTGGACCCTTGGATCTCGAAACTGGTTGGAGCAATCCCGCAAAGGAAGGTTCTGGTGAAAGGTACTGGTTGGGGCTTTCCATGCATGGTTTCCTTGAAACCAACCAAAACAGTGGCGCAGAGTGAGGGGGCGGATAGTCGAGCACACTTTGGACCCTTGGATCTCGAAACTGGTTGAAGCAATCCTGGCAAAAGAAGGTTCTGGTGAAAGGTACTGGTTGGGGCTTTCCATACATGGTTTCCTTAAAACCAACCAAAACAGTGGCGCAGAGTGAGGGGGCGGATAGTCGAGCACACTTTGGACCCTTGGATCTCGAAACTGGTTGGAGCAATCCCGCAAAGGAAGGTTCTGGTGAAAGGTACTGGTTGGGGCTTTCCATGCATGGTTTCCTTGAAACCAACCAAAACAGTGGCGCAGAGTGAGGGGGCGGATAGTCGAGCACACTTTGGACCCTTGGATCTCGAAACTGGTTGGAGCAATCCTGGCAAAAGAAGGTTCTGGTGAAAGGTACTGGTTGGGGCTTTCCATACAAGGTTTCCTTGAAACCTACCAAAACAGTGGCGCAGAGTGAGGGGGCGGATAGTCGAGCACACTTTGCACCCTTGGATCTCGAAACTGGTTGGAGCAATCCTGGCAAAAGAAGGTTCTGGTGAAAGGTACTGGTTGGGGCTTTCCATACATGGTTTCCTTGAAACCAACCAAAACAGTGGCGCAGAGTGAGGGGGCGGATAGTTGAGCACACTTTGGACCCTTGGATCTCGAAACTGGTTGGAGCAATCCCGCAAAGGAAGGTTCTGGTGAAAGGTACTGGTTGGGGCTTTCCATGCATGGTTTCCTTGAAACCAACCAAAACAGTGGCGCAGAGTGAGGGGGCGGATAGTCGAGCACACTTTGGACCCTTGGATCTCGAACATGGTTGAAGCAATCCTGGCAAATGAAGGTTCTGGTGAAAGGTACTGGTTGGGGCTTTCCATACATGGTTCCTTTGAAACCAACCAAAACAGTGGCCTACTGCAAGGAGACATGTGTGACCCCTTCAGAGAGATAGAGATGTGTCTGGAAAAACCTGTCTTCAGCGCCTTTTCATATGTGCCTTGCCCACTAGCAGATCCGCTTCCGGTACATCGCGCATCATCCTTGCACGGTTGCTTTGTATTCTTAGGGAATCGAACCTATGAACACGGAACACAAGCACATGTAGCAGACCACTAGACCAAGCACGAAACGATACCACAGTAGGGCAAATGTTGTTCATGAACTGATGACATTTGAGGACAAGTGTAAACGCCTGAGCAGACCATCCGCCGAAAAGGTTGGTATTTCAACTCCAAATTGTCTGATTGTCAGGTTTCTGTTAATGTCAGACAAGCGCGAATCTGGAGATGAAGGGGGCAAGAAGCGGGAAAGAGAAGCAGTAGCGGAAGGACCGGGCAAGAGGGTCAGGCTCAAGAGAGAGCCCAAGGAGGAGCCGAAGGAGGCCAAGGACCCCAAGGTCAAGGTCGAGGACGAAGAGATAGCCTCCTCCTCTGCCCTATCCGCCCCTGCCCGTGCCCCTGCTCCGGCCCCTGCAGCACCCCCCCCCGGTTCCACCTGCCCCACCCGCCCCTATCCCAGCCTTCCTTGTGGACGTCTTCGCCCAGGACATGTACGACGTTCAGGCAAGACGTGCGGAGGGAAACATATCGGTGCTAGACCTCGGTGATCGCCCACAAGGTGTCATCAGCCTCCACTTGGGTGTCAGTCGAGCCCTTTGGAGGGACATCCCAGCCCCTCAGCGGCAGGCAGTCGTCAGGGCCGCTTCCCGTGCGGCCCTGGCCACCCTCCTACAGCAGTGGGCGCAATATCCCCGGGCCCCGTCACCCCCTCCAGCCCCTCCGCCTGTGTTGTAGTGTGCCCCCACCACTCCACGGGCCCAACGGTGTTTTTCAACACCACCATGAAACAATGAATGGTACCGTGAACTGCCCAGCTTGTGCTTGTTGTGCCTGTGGCAGGGGGCGGATAGTCGAGCACACTTTGGAGCCTTAGATCTCGAAACTGGTTGGAGCAATCCTGGCAAAGAAAGGTTCTGGTGAAAGGTACTGGCCCAAACCCCTGAGTGCTCCCCCGCCCCCCCCACCCCCCCACCCTCCCGCCAAGTAGGCGCCTGGCACCCGTGACCCTCTCTTTTCAGCTCGCCATGTCGTCTAGGCCCCTTAGCGTGGCCTCTTCTGTCCCCTCCAGCCCTTCCTTCCGGGACGGCTGGGGAGATTTGCCGGAGCTCCTGCGGTTCGGAGACCAACCCGCGTCGCCACCGTGGGACTCTGACGCTGAGAAGTGTCTCAGCGAACTGGCCTCGCCCCAACCTCCATTGCCCACACCGCCCCCCTCTCCCCCTCCACCCAGCCGCGCACCAACCTCTCCAAGTCCTCTGCCCAAACCCTACTCAACCCCATACCAGGTCGCCCTCGAAGCCCTGGAGGAGGCCCTGATGTGCACTGCCGTGCCACCGCCATCCCCCCCACGACCCCCCAAGTACGTACCCAAAGACCCCCCCACCCCCTCCAATCCCAGAGTATTCTGCCCTCCTGCCCCCCACTTGGGCGCCGGTTTACAAAGCGTGCATAACAGAAATCCAAGCAGCAGCGCCCCACACGAAATTAAAGGAAGCAAGCCCCATGTTTTGGTCAGAATGGAACAAACGGCACATGTTGCATTACCTAATGTCCTTGACCCCTGAACCGCCCAGACAGACGGCGGAAACCTGGCAAGCATGGGCGAAGTTGCGTCTCCCTCCCAGAGACACCCAGTTTATCCAACTAGCGCTCTGGCACAAACTCACGGTGGGCACCAGGCTGGCCAGTTGGCAGCCAAATGGCACTGCATGCCCACTACACCCAGGGGTTCAAGAAACAATCAAGCATGCCACCCTGCACTGTAAATTTCTGCAACCTGCATTTTTCATTGCCCAACAATGTGTGGGACCTGCAGCGCTAGCGGACGGCTCCACAGCAGACCCAGAAGCAATCTTATGGGATCAACCTGCACTCTCTGTCTCATCCCCCCTAGGGCTGCTCTACTGGTCTGCGGTCAGGGCAAACTGGATGGTCCGCAGCAGATGCAAATTTCATCACCCAACCTTCCAACCCCCGTGGCAACAGTTTCTGAAACAGTGGAGAGCCAACCTCAGCGATTGGGTGGACCACCCCTTCCCCTCCTTCCCCAAATCAGAAACACAGTTGTTCTTGCAGGCACTCGATTCTCTGAGTGATCCGAACACGCTCACGATCCAGCACCCGAGGGTCCACACAGCACACAACTCCTCCCTCCCCCCCCCCACACTGGTAGCGCCGGCACGCAAGAAACGGAGAAAAGAAACACACAAACAAGAACTCTGTGAGTACTATGAACAAATAATCCAGCGGTATGTCGAAGCAGGGTGGGAAGTCATATATCCCGACGGATCATCGGAGGACCATGAGGTAGTAGGACGAGTGGGAGGGTATGGCGTCTCCTTTGGGGATTCCAGGGATACGGCCGAACCAATTCCAGTGAGTGAACCCCAAACCAACAACAGAGGGGAACTGAGGGCAGCCCTGCGCGCGCTGCAAGCACGGTCACCAGACAAACCTGTCCTGATCTGCCCTGACTCCTTACTCGTTGTAGACGGTGTCCACGGCAAGGCCCAAAAGTGGCGCAGGCACAAGTGGACAGGATCCGCGGGCCCGGTCAGCCACGTGGACCTGTGGACCCAGGTACTGGACCTAATTGAATCAGCACACTCCCCCACCCACTGGATGCACATCCCCTCCCACATAGGAATCAAAGGCAATACCAGAGCGGATCATCTGGCGGATGTCGGTCGGCGAAAATCCCCCCTCCTTTTTGGACACGTCTCCGTCTCGCAAACAGGGCAACAACAGCCACCAGACAATGATGATGTACAATCCTTAGCGGACCTACTGGAGGAAGAGGCCCCAGAGCTTGACGAGCCCCCCCTCCCAGAGTCGCAGCTCACACCACTGCGGCACACAGTGGAAGAGTACAGCACCCCCCCACCCCTCCCCAGAACCCCTCGCCGACCGACACCGTCACAGGACATTGAAGATTGCACCCCGGCCAGGAACCCCAAATACCCGAAGAGATTCACACCACACACCGTCGCCTACACGCCACTCTCCAACCTCCGAGCCCGCCTCCCTCACACCTCATTGGCCACACCGAGCACAGTGCACTGCATGCACACACCGTGGGAGGCGCTGGAACGCAGAAATACATTTCACACCCCCCAACCACCATCACCCATGTCGCCACGTGTAGCAGCAAATCTGTTGGCAGAACTGCAGCTGGTTGAAATGGACTGGGAGCAGGGACCAAGCCAGGCAGACACCGAAAGCATGCCGTCCTCCCACACCTCATCAAGGCACACATCGCCAGCGTCACGCATGTCTGACGACGCCTCCACACTGTCCTGCAGCACCATGTGTTCTCACTGCACCACACCATAAACCCAGTGCCCCACATGGGCACCATCAGCGCAACAAACCCACCCAAGCAACCCCCCCCCCCCCCTGAATGGCTGTGTGTTGAATGTGCGCTAACCAGCACCACCAGGGCACAGTGAGCCCGAACCAAGATCCCAGGAGTACCGGCCGAATGGGGCCAGCGTCAAGCAGGTATCCCAGGGACTGACCCTGACCACCATGCACGCCACTGACCCTGTAGAGTCAAAGCCCCGCAAACTTGGGTACGACAGTGTACATATGGAAGGTAGGGACAAGCGAACACTGGCGGAAGCACCGGGACAGTCGCCTAGCAAAAACCCGGACGCACTGCTGTGAACTTGCTGAAGAACAATGGCTGGAAGTGTCTATGGCGGGGACATCCAGCTCAGCCTACCGACCAATTGAAGCCCCTCCAAACCCACTGTTCACGGGCCCTACAGTGCCAAAACACTGCAGCTCATCCGGGAGTACCACGGGGGTGGGGTACAGTATTTTGTTGATGGGGTGCTGAACCGCCGAGCGATGTATCGGTTTGCGATTCAGCAGCCCAAGAAAAACCCCCTGCGGGTGTGGCAGGAGGGAATGCGAATTAGTCGTTCGCATTTCCTCAACAGGGACGAGGAGCATGCAGCAGTGGTGCTTGAAGTGCTGTGTGCTACCCCAAAACACCCTCCTATCCCCAAGCCGCCCCCTCAACCCGTTCCTCGCCGGCCACCGCCCCCTCGAGCCAGTGATCAGGTGACATTGACCCAATATAGCAGGCACCGCCGTTCCTCACTACTCCGACTGGCTCCCGCCCCAAGGCGGCCGTGCCCCACCCCGCAGTTTGGCTCGTTGCTCGGGCGGCGAGCCTCTCAGTCCGCCCCCCCACCGCAGAGGCCCCAGTTTGGGTCATTGCTCCCTGCGCAAGCCCCCCCGCAGCGACCCCAGACTTCGGCGAGACGTTCCAATTTCCAGCTCTTCGGCAACGCCTGAGGAAGTGGACCTTTGCGGTGTTTTTCAACACCACCAGCCAGTCGGCCATGAACTGCCCAGCTTGTGCTTGTTGTGCCTGTGGCAGGGGGCGGATAGTTGAGCACACTTTGGACCCTTAGATCTCGAAACTGGTTGGAGCAATCCTGGCAAAAAAAGGTTCTGGTGAAAGGTACTGGTTGGGGCTTTCCATACATGGTTTCCTTGAAACCAACCAAAACAGTGGCGCAGAGTGAGGGGGCGGATAGTCGAGCACACTTTGGACCCTTGGATCTCGAAACTGGTTGGAGCAATCCTGGCAAAAAAAGGTTCTGGTGAAAGGTACTGGTTGGGGCTTTCCATACATGGTTTCGTTGAAACCAACCAAAACAGTGGCGCAGAGTGAGGGGGCGGATAGTCGAGCACACTTTGGACCCTTGGATCTCGAAACTGGTTGGAGCAATCCTGGCAAAAGAAGGTTCTGGTGAAAGGTACTGGTTGGGGCTTTCCATACATGGTTTCGTTGAAACCAACCAAAACAGTGGCGCAGAGTGAGGGGGCGGATAGTTGAGCACACTTTGGACCCTTGGATCTCGAAACTGGTTGGAGCAATCCTGGCAAAAGAAGGTTCTGGTGAAAGGTACTGGTTGGGGCTTTCCATGCATGGTTTCCTTGAAACCTACCAAAACAGTGGCGCAGAGTGAGGGGGCGGATAGTCGAGCACACTTTGGACCCTTGGATCTCGAAACTGGTTGGAGCAATCCTGGCAAAAAAAGGTTCTGGTGAAAGGTACTGGTTGGGGCTTTCCATACATGGTTTCGTTGAAACCAACCAAAACAGTGGCGCAGAGTGAGGGGGCGGATAGTCGAGCACACTTTGGACCCTTGGATCTCGAAACTGGTTGGAGCAATCCTGGCAAAAGAAGGTTCTGGTGAAAGGTACTGGTTGGGGCTTTCCATACATGGTTTCGTTGAAACCAACCAAAACAGTGGCGCAGAGTGAGGGGGCGGATAGTTGAGCACACTTTGGACCCTTGGATCTCGAAACTGGTTGGAGCAATCCTGGCAAAAGAAGGTTCTGGTGAAAGGTACTGGTTGGGGCTTTCCATACATGGTTCCTTTGAAACCAACCAAAACAGTGGCGTACTGCAATCTTCTGTTTCCCAGGCACCATGTTTCACCATGAATTTGTTGTGAACAACCATGCTATATGGGTGAAGGGGGAGATCTCCAAGCTGGAGGCATTTGCCAGCATATGCCCTATTCCAGTTGATCAATTCATGGTGTCAGCCTTTGCCATGAACTTCCCCACGGCCACCCCCTTGCAGGCCAAGGACCTAGACCAGCTACAGCGCCCCCCAAGTGGCACCTTCACAGTTGTGCGTAGGTCCCTTGGCCCTTTGCCTACCACACAGGTCACATCAGTCACCCAAGCACCAGAGTGCTAGGCTGCTGCACTTCGCCTTCGCCATGAGCATGTGGTGCCAGCCGCTGTCTTGCGCACCTTAGACCATCTCCAACCAGGGGTTGGTTGGTCAATGGTTGCTTTAAGGCAACAGGAGGACCTGCATCTTCCTGCAGTGGACTACTCCCTGGACAACAGGAAGTTGTTACCACAGCTGTGCCACCTACTTCTACAGAAGTGTGGCTCATTGGCTGCCCAAGGCCGGCAGAAACCCCCACCACCCCATGCCACCCTGACCTTAGGCCTCTACGCAGACGGTTACGAGCCCCGGGGCCGTCCAAATATTAACACAAAAACTAGTATAATTGATTTCCAGGGACACTGGTTCCCAATGTCTGGCAATGTGCCTAGGTGCACAGACATGTTGACCTGGCAAGAGCTTCCCAAGGTCAGTGATTGCCAGTGGCTACCCATACGTGCAGAGGCCTTACAAGCCCTGCCTTCTTGTAAATTTAAGCAACGTATGAAGTATGCTGGTGCAGTGTACAACACCACCCTGCAGATAAGGCTCGGGGCAATCACTGCCGATCACCACCATTTGTGGTCTGAGTGCCGGCAAAAGGGCTGTGTGGCGTGTCCCTGGGTGAATAAGGATGGGGCGGGAGAACTCTTTTTGCACAAAGGGGGATGTCTCAATGGTGTGCGTGGGTCCCATAAGTTTCAGGGGGTTTCTAACCTGGAAGAGGTATATATTGTGCAACCTGTATTGCACAACACCAAAGGAGCAGCCTCCAGGATCCTGGGTGTCATAGGTCGAACACTACCAGCGCCCTACAACCATGACCTACTCCAGGTCATAGCACATGTGGCAAGGAGGTATGATCCTGGATCTTTGCCACCTGATAGCAGGCAGCACATGCGTCACGTACGGGGTAGATTCCAGGCAGGCATTAGCCTCACAGGTCGCGAGGCCCGCACAGTCATGGGCAGACTAGCAGGGGGTATGGTGCTCCCCCTGCCTTTCCATTCCTTGGTGGTGGCATTTTGCCACATCGTGCATCTATGCTATGGTTGTAATAACCTGGCAACTGTCACATGGCAAGCTATGGGGATGTTGTACACATATATTGTGCACATCATCCCCGAGTTTGCTGAAGAAGGTTGCACTGCAACCTTATATATGCATGGGTGGTCCCACACATGGTTTAATCCACGGACACCCATGCTGTATTCCGATGAGGCCGGCGTAGTCAATACGCTGGGCAGTGGTCCTCCCCTTCGCACCTCGAGGTTACGCCTTAGTGAGGCGTGCGGTGGCGTGAGCACGGATGCGGGTAAGAACCAATTTCATGTAGACTGTGTTTATTGTGTTGCTGACAGTCAAGGGAGGATAGTAGATTGGGTCTATAGGGTCCCATTTGTTGTACATTTGGACCGTTCTAGAGACCAACCACTCTTTGGGCATGGGCACTCTGTGCCATATTGTGGTAATGGCTTTGGCTAGGTGCACCTCAAGGAGATGCCGTAGCAGGTGTGGTGGAACCCCATCTGGTCCCACTGCCTTTTTCTTGGAGATCTTTGTAAGGGTTAGAAATTCTTGGTGGGTAGCGGCAGCGGGGGTGGGCTGCCATTTCCCCTCGGAGTATGCTCCTCAATCAGTTGGCAAGTTGCATCTTTGTCCCATGGAGGGTTAACGGCAAAGTTTCGAGAAGGGGCAGCAGCGCACAAGTATCAGGATAGGGGGCGGCTTGGTGTATGAGTCCCGTCTTCCATCTCTTGAGAATGGAGGAGAATGTCCCGGAGCACGCTACGGCGGCCCTGCGCATCTTAGCCACCAGCCCCCGGATTGTCCTTTCCCGCTCCTTTGGGGGGGGTCAGCGGGCCGGGCATCTTTTTAGGCCATCTTTGATACGGAGCTCTAATCCACACTTTTGCTTGGGTCATGTTGCCATATTGATTTCTTCCCACCATGGGGACCCCGAGAAGGTAGGGGTTGTGTAGCCATATTGATTGATTGACTGATACCCGAAAGCAGTTGACGTTGTTTGCAGTGGCTTGGTGTGTGTATTGGAGAAGGTGTGGAAGGATGCGGGCAGCACGGCCACACTCTAAACAAGCGATGCGCACATTGCCACGTGCACCATGGTGCATTAGTCCAAAACCGCTTGCTTGCACTGCCTGGGCCACCTTTTGGGAACAGTGGCCACAATGGTGGGGGTCCATGGGCATGGCATGCCGAGGCTTGGTTAGCCCTTGCATCCGGAGAAGACCGGACTTTAGCGGTCAGATTGCTGGTCCCCAAATCCCTGTTGGACTCCATTCCTCCCCAGGACAAGACATTTACCAGGGAGATAGTGGGCAAATGCCAATACTGGGCCTTGGCTAGTGTCTCTAGGGTACGGAAGGAGCTCATCCCCTACTCGCACCCCTTTGGTGCACACATTTCCACCTGGTACCAAAGGAGCCAAGCATGACCACTTCGTCCCTTTGGAACCAAACAGGTGCACCTACGTACACATGACCCCCCAAAAGGAAGATTCAGCAATCAATGGAAGAACCAGCCAGGGATGTTCCAACATGGCGCGCTGAAGTAACAGATCAAGCAGATTGGGAGGCTATGACTTGGATCAATATGAGCAGCAACGGCGGACCGAGGAGCTGGTCCATTTGGACAACTGCCAAGACAGGAAGAGGATGCTCAATTAACAGTGGAAGTTTTGCTATTGGCTGGACTACATGGCTACATGGCATTAGAAGAGATCACATGGGCTTCCACCAACCTACTCCAATTAGCCTAGGTTGCCACGCGGCAGCAAATGGCGGACCATAAGGAGTGGCGTGCATGAGGTCGCGGACTCATAGTAAGCAACATGGTTGATTTCCCGGCGGTAGGCAACGCCAAATCGTGGGAATGGGAAAAGGTGACAGACGAGTGAGCCATGGAGCGCGTGGAGATCACGCGCCTCTGCACATACCAAAAGCCATGGCCCAGAAAGTCACTCACTACGCTAGATAGGCACTACATATCACTTATGTGCATGCGTACCCGCAGAAAGCCCGCTAGGAAATTTCCCGACCTGACTACAGCCACTGTGCTAGCCCTCACAGCTCTCAGTCCACCGACTCCCCACATGCATAATCCTGATACAGTCCACACACCACAAAACTAACTCATATGGAATGGCCCATAGATGTTTGCCCTTGTGTGTCCTGCACGCACTTGTCCTGTGTCGGGTTTTGCCTCTACACGGGACTTGGTTGCACTGTATTTGCACTTAGAGTCGCATGTTCACGGCACAATACTAAAATCACATTCACTATGAACGAATGCCTTCCGGGCGTGGCACAGCGTCTGCACTACTGCATGAAGGAATCACACATGTTGTGCCAGCATGATGCATGGACCTCTGGTCAACTCAGTTTCTGAGTGCGCCTGTGCTGTACATAAATGGACCTTCAGCTTTCCGGGGTTCTCCCTAGTACACTCAATGACACCTTGAGCGCCAGAAACTCAAAAAAGAAAATCACTTATGTGCATGCGTACTACACCATATTGTGTGCTTGCAAACACAAGGTCGCCCAAACCATGTTCACCCTGTCCTCAAGTCCATCAGTCTCGCCAGGTAGCACGGGGGGCGCTTACTTGTGAGGCCTGACCCCCCCCCCCCCCTCTGGACACAGGTGGCACCCCCGGCAAACTGGGACCAACTGCCACTGTGGCACTCTGTGTACTTCCGAAATGAGTTCAACTGCTCCTACTACAACACGAAAATGATCCGGCAGGGAGTGCTGACGTGGGGTCAATTGCAATCCTTGGAGGACGTAAGGTTGTTGAATGCACTGCCTCGAACATGGAAAGGGGTGTACAATCATGGCGGACGACTCCTCAATAAAGTCCAGTCACAAGGGGGGTTTGATACCCCCACAGTCCACGCCCAAAACTGGACCAGGGCATGGCTGCTTCAGTTCTACGCCTCTCAGCCAGGGGTCCGCGACCCACAAACACCGGAGGTATGGGAGCAATGGGCACAAGCACAGCTACCGCCGAAGGTTCGGGACTTTGCGCAAAAAGTGCCGTGGCACAAACTGACCGTGCATGCAAGAGTCTACAAGAGGTCGGGCACGGACAAGTGCCCGGTGTGCTCTCAAAAGGAGACGGTCAAGCACGCGATGGTCGAGTGCCCCATGTTCAAAGCGGCGGCGGCGGTTATACAGCACTATTATGGCCCAGTGGAAACTGGGAACGGGAAGTCTGCAGTCCGAGACACGATGGAGTCCGACCACCAGGAGTGGCTGCTGAACACGAATCAAGGCTGGGCAATGTGGTCGGCAAGAAGTGCCCACTGGCGATACCGATGCGAAGTCAAAGCGGGAGCATCACCGGTGTTCACATCATACCTGACAACCTGGCTAAGGGAGCTGTGTGAATGGGTGGGGTTTTACTCAGGAGAGCGCAGGGAACAGTGGAGAGGCTTCCAACAGTCACTGGAGCAACTTCGAGATACTGGAGTGCAGCCGCGACAAGGGGAAGTACGAGTACATGGGGGATTGAGTGCATGGTGGCAAACACACACGGAGTGCTTCACGCAAGAGCACACAGCCGACAAACACAATTAGCATAGGGAAACGGAATCACGCCCGAAGCGCCCGAGGCAGGCAGGCCCGGGAGTGCTACAAGGAGTGCAAGATCTGATTGCAGAACTGGTTGCAAAGGGTTACAGGATTGTGTACACGGACGGGTCATCGAAACGACTGAGCAACAAGGACATGCGCAGGGCCGGGGGCTTTGGCGTATTTGCAGCGGAAGACGAGCAAGGTCCAGAGGTGCGCTTCTGCGGCTACGTACCAACACGCCACAGGCAAACAAATAACGGAGCGGAGCTTTGGGCAGCCCTGGAAGCCCTACAGGGGTTCTGGGTGCCAAAACTGGCAATCCTCACCGACTCACAGTACCTGCAGCTGGGAGCGACTGGCAGGGCCCAGCACTGGAAGTCAAAAGGATGGACAACCACGTCTGGTAAGCTGCAGGTCCACGTCCCCGTCTGGGAAATGCTGCTCCAGGAAATGGCGACGCCAGGAAGAGAAGTCAGGTGGGAGCATGTCCCAGCACATGTCAACGTGTAGGGGAATGAGGTGGCAAATGGATTGGCGATGGAAGGCATGTGCTCGAGCCCGCTGTGGTCTCAGCATGTTGCACCGCACTCATCATTAGGGTCGGAGTCCACGGTAGGGTTGAGGGGAGGGTCAGGATCCGAGTCAGAGGACACCAAGGCACTCTGGTCATCCCTGGGTATGGTACCCATGGATAGTGATGAGCTGACAGGGGAAGCATCCGGGGAACCAGCGCCACGTGGAATGGGTCCATACACCTCAAGCAGTTCGGAAAGTGAGGACATAAGGACAGGACACACACACCAGGGAGGTTTGCTGAATGAACTGTCTGCAGCGGAAACACTGTCCTTCAGCACAGATGTGAGCGACACCAGGCGGCAGCGTAAGAAGCGAAAGCTCAAGAAAAGCAGGAACCCAGGACAGGGTCGATAATGACAGAACCTGTAGCCCCTGCATTCTGGTGCGGATATCTCACAAGTTTCAAGCCCAGCAATGCCTGCATGTCTGAAATCTGCGTTCTGACGCAGAGCTTTTCGTCACAAGAACCGCGTCCTGTCGCGGCGTGCAGCAGCACACAGTAGCGACAACAAAGCGGCTGAACTCCGCGTCCTGTCGCGGAAGAGCTTCCGGGCGTAATGCCGCCGGGAAGGACATGGAAGGAGAAGGGACCACGTCAGCAACGGCATGGCCCTTACACACACATCCAGCCAGCCCCAAAGAAGGTTAAGCCTCAGCAAGAACGCCAGCGTTTCAAGGTGCAAGCACTGAGCCAGCTGGACACCATTGAGAATGAAGGACTGAGGGCGGTCGAAGCAGAGCTGACCACAATGGCCTGGGCCCGCAATCAGCAGATCTGGCTCCGACTGGACCAACCACACAACACCAGGATGCACTGTGAGATTGTGGACAATCATGGGGAACCATTGCCGATGAGCAATCAGGAGCTCTACTCGGTGATGGTCCAAGTCAACTGGACCCTGAAGACTCAGGCTATGGCGAACATGCAGGTCCAGTGGCGACCCAAAAGTGCAGGCAAGTGGCACCCGTTCCAGTGGGAGGCGATCCTCCACTGTCCGACGGTAGAGGGACACAGAGCGGTGCCCTCCTCCGTGAGCAGAACTGGAGACTGCATGCATGTGTGGCTGGCAGGCCGAGCTGACCTCTTGAGGCTGTTCCAGAGAACGCTCTTCAGACAGGCGGACCCGGTACCCGGGGACGCTGTGCGGTTCCTCTACACGCTGCTGAGCACACCCCCATGCGAAAGGCGATATGCATGACAGGGGATGACACACGGGGGGAAGCTAGACGGATCAGAGCAGTGATGCGGATAACAACTCATCGTGGCCCAGTGGATATACCGCACCTCTTCTGTCCTGTAGAGGAGGGTTCGAACCCCGGGGGAGATAGAGAACCACCGAACGCCCCGAAACCCCCTTTTATGCGAGAGAGAGAGAGAGAGAGTGGGACGCAATGGGAGGGGGATGGAGAGGAGAGAGAGAGAGAGTGGGACGCAGTGGGAGAGGAACGGAGAGAAGGAGAGAGAGAGAGAGAGAGAGAGGGTAGGAGAGAGAGAGAGAGGGAGAGAGTGGGAGAGAGACCCACAGAGCAAGAGACGGGGGCTAACCGGCGCAAAGGGAGGGTGGTGGGTTCGAGCTGACCAAGGTGTAAGGGACGCCATGGCAGTAAAGAGCAGTTCAATGAAGAAACAACGAGGCGCCTTTGCGCCCCAGGAGCACGGGTGCGACACGTCGTACCGTGTCGGGAAGCCCGAACATGACAAGGGTAGCGAGAAAGCGGCCCATGTGAGGGTAAAGGGAGCGAGTAGACATGGATATGTAGGCGGCCAGAGCACGCAAAGTGTGGGGCTGAAAAGGTATGTGCCACACACAGAACAGCAATGACCAGTTGAGGTGTCCGGCCGCCAAAACTTTTGATGCAACGTTGGGACGCCTTTGCGTCACCACAGGCGCCTTTGTGCCCCCGAAGTTCGGGTACGACACGTCCTCACGTGCCGGAGAGCAAGTGCAAGACAGGGGCAGCATGAGCACGACCTGCAGGGCAAGGGTTAGGGACTAACCGGCACTGTGGGAGGGTGGTGGGTGCGAGCTGACCTCAGTGTCCAGGTGACCGAAGTCCAAGCACAGTCAGCAACCACCTGGTGTGGTACAGAACTGGTCTGCGCTGCAGTGCAGCGAGAAATACACTGAACAATGTGGTTATGACCATGCGCCTGTGACACGGGGGCGTATGCGAGCCCAGTATCCGTTGCCTCATGGCCCTCTGGACACCCCCGGCCCATACTATTTAGAATGTGGTTGGAACTGCCAACCCGGAAATTCTATTGCCTTCGGCAAGTCCACCTCGCAGAGAATCTACCGCGAGCAACACACACCCAAAATAGGGTGGAAACTACATAAATACCGGCTAAAACATGCTTTACATACCTTGGGTGATCATTTTAGGTGATCACAATACCAAAAAAACAAGTTTCGAAAACTTCGATTTTTGAGCTGCCCAGGGTGACAAACTGCATCAGCAGGTTGTGTACCAATCCCTTGGGAGGACCCGCCCCCCCCCGAACCTAATACCCAAATAGGGTGAAAAACACGTAAATACGGCCTAAAACATGCTTTCCATACCTTGGATGGTCATTTTAGGTGATCACAATATCACAAAAACAAGTTTCGAAAACTTCGATTTTTGAGCTGCCCAGGGTGAAAAACTGCATAAGCAGGTTGTGCACCCGTCCCTTGGGAGACCCCCCCCCCCCGACCTAACACCCAAAAAGGGTGAAAAACACGTAAATACGGCCTAAAACATGCTTTCCATAGCTTGGATGGTCATTTTAGGTGGTCACAATATCAAAAAAACAAGTTTCGAAAACTTCGATTTTTGAGCTATCCGGGTTGAAAAACTGCATAAGCAGGTTGTGCACCCGTCCCTTGGGAGACACCCCCCCCCCCCCCCCCCGGACCCAACACCCAAATAGGGTGAAAAACACGTAAATACGGCCTAAAATATGCTTTCCATAGCTTGGATGGTCATTTTAGGTGGTCACAATATCAAAAAAACAAGTTTCGAAAACTTCGATTTTTGAGCTGTCCGGGTTGAAAAACTGCATAAGCAGGTTGTGTACCAATCCCTTGGGAGACCCCCCCCCCCCCTGGACCTAACACCCAAATAGGGTGAAAAACACGTAAATACGGCCTAAAACATGCTTTGCATAGCTTGAAATGTCATTTTGGGTGGTCACAATATCAAAAAAACAAGTTTCGAAAACTTCGATTTTTGAGCTGTCCGGGTTGAAAAACTGCATAAGCAGGTTGTGCAGCCGTCCCTTGGGAGACCCCCCCCCCCGCCGGACCTATCACCCAAATGAGGTGAAAAACACGTAAATACGGCCTAAAACATGCTTTGCATAGCTTGAAATGTCATTTTGGGTGGTCACAATATCAAAAAAACAAGTTTCGGAAACTTCGATTTTTGAGCTGCCCAGGGTGAAAAACTGCATAAGCAGGTTGTGTACCTCCCCATTCACTAGGCCATTATTGGTGGAAACACTCATTTCGCGTCTTTGGCACGGGTTGTGAACGGCCATAAGCAAGGCTAGACACTGCAAAAAACGTCCTTTCGTATCCTAGTAGGCATATACTGTCACAACATCCCCACTCGCACCCCTCAGGGTGGGTACCACGGGGTCACCGAGGTTGCCAAAACCGCCAACATAGCATAAATGGTTGAAAAGTGCATAAACTGCATAAGCGCTCGTCCCACTCCGCCCCATACAAACCCCATAGAGTCGGGACCCGGAAAAACTTTTTCGGCTCAAAATCGAAAAAAACCAAAAGATTCATGATTTTCGACCCAAAAAATGGGGGGGTCATTTTTTGACCCCCCCCCCCCCAGCCCCCCCCCCACCCCCCCCCCCCCCCCTCCCTCAAAACCGGAAAAAAGTGGGTTTCAAGTGGGGGGGGTCTGGGGGGGTCCGGACCAAAAACTCATTGGGGGATGCGATTATTGGACAAAATAATGATTTTACAAGGGGTTAAACTAACAATTCAACCCCTTGGGGTAGGGTACGCGAATAGCCCCAAAATGGCCAAAACGGGGGGGTATGTGGCGTTTTCCCCATATATACGCCTGCCTGGCTTTGATCTAACAACCTCTGCGAGGTGATTTTGCACTTGGCCCACATGGGTCATTTCTAGTGGGCTGGGGGGCATGGCCCATGCATATATGGACATCTATATGTTTGGCTGTGTTTGTAAGGATGGAATGAAGACGCTACATTCGAAAGCATGGACCCAGTTGTAGTTGTTTGGTGTTGCCACTCGTCGTTTGCTGGCCGGGATGCCTTTGCGGCTTGGGGTGTACCTCTGCTGGAATAGGGTACTATTTTTCATTTGCCGTGAGTTGCTGTGAGAACCAAAATTCACCCCACCTGTGTATATTCAAAATATTCAGAATGAAACAGGGAACTCAAAAACCCCCTCAAAATGGGAAAAATTTTTGACCCCCCCCCCCCCCCCTCCGGACCCCCCCGCCCACGCCGCGGGGGTTGGTGTCTAAAACTGAACTACAGAGCCACCCATGCCAGGCAGTACCCCCTAGATTGGGACCAGCCGGACCATGTCATACTGACTGACCCCGACCAGGCCCCCCCCCCCCCCCGTGTATCATGTGCCAAGAGAGCAAAGACTCATCATTGGAGCGAGATGGGGTTAGACAGCGCACCAGATGCGGTGTGGCTGTGCAGACGCGGGCCTCCAGCCAATGTGTGACCGTCAACACCTACTGGACTCTTATGGTGGTCATCACCACCCGACGGTGCACGCCTCTGGCGCAGTATCGCCACATGTATAGTATCCTATACTGATGGACTTCGAACACTGTGTTTGATTGCAAAAGAAAACGGATAGCCAATACGCCAGGTGCGCGCCGGGCAAACACCCCAGGACTTTGTTGGGGCCAAAATTCCCTGCTGAATCTTAATTTTTCACCATCTCAGGTCTGCGGCCTTTTTGTTCCCGAACATACAATGTCTGCCACCATGCAAAGGCGTGCGCTGCCGACCGACCTTTCCATTTATGCACCTCCCGCGGGATTTGCCATGGCCAATGGACAGGCAAAAGATGATGCCTCGCGTCTTGGCAAACAAAGCAACACCCAAAGGAAACTCTGGGTGCAGCCGGCCCTCGGAAAGCAAATTCCCTTGTGTTCCGAGAAGCCAAGGTGTGTTGCCTGCAATCTCCTCCGGTGACTTCATTTCTGGACTGCTGCTGTTGTGCGACGACATGATAGACAGTTGTCCCACTAACTGAGAGTGTACTTAGATCCTGAGATTGACTCGCACTGCTGCAGAACTATTGCAGAACTATTGCAGCTTCGTCACAAAAAAACAAGATTGACAGTTGTCCCACTGACATGGCTGCATCACCAGTGTGGCCGATTCAAGAAGGGTACAGCAGCCACTGGATTCGGCGCGGCGCAGTCCTACTGCTGCAAAACGGAACTGGGACAGCTCCTCTGCCCTGTGGCGCTAGGTTCCTGCGGCATCGTAGTGGACTGCTTTGTGAGCCGAAGCCACAGCTCCGTGCCTCTTTGTGTTGCGCCGTGCCAACGCTGTACGAATTCCCTTTGCTGAGCACCTGCCAATCGTTGGCAATCACGTCTGCGCGCGTCCGGTACGGTTGTCACGCACTGCAACGGGCGACAACCCTCCACCCCTTGCAGATTCCCGTCAGGAGCTCCGGCCACTTCGACACCGGGTGCAGAGGAAGCTTCAGCGCCACCTTTCGGAGAACTGTTCACCAGTGCCAGTCTGTCTTCCCTGGTAGCAGACCCTGAGACTGCGGCCTTGCTTCCCTCCTCTGACTCTGACTTTGAATTGGGCAGAGCGGCATCCGTTGAGTCTTCATTCTTCTCTGATCCCACAAGTCCAATGTCACCGATGCCACCAATGTCACCCCCAGGGTCACCCCAGGTATGTTAGGGGGTCTGAGGGGTGTGTTCGTGCACAAGTTGTTTCCGTCGGAGATGCGTGTGATGGAGTGCATGCAACTGCATCGCATGTTATCATCTTCGAGGCTCGCTAACCGGAAATCCAAGACACGAGGCACGGCTGCGTCAGTGTGGCTGTGCTGCTGTGACACCCCCTTGCAATTGTTCTGGGGAACTCCACTTGCATCCGTGTCCAACAGAGCCTAATGCCGACGAGCCGTTCATTTTACGGCGGCAACAACGCCTTCACAAGCCCGGGGACGGCCAACGTCTCTGCCCTGTTCCCGAGGTCTTTGTCTGAGGTGTCGGAGTCCTCCGATGCCCTGTTCCCCAGATCTCTCTCTGAGTTCTCTCAGTTCTCAGAGTGTTCGGAGGACACAGGCAACAAAGCCCTGGACAGTGCCCGCTGTCCTCACCGCAAGTCGTGGAAGAGACTAAGGGCCAAGAAGGTTTGCTTGGGACTGCGTGTGTCTGTCTCACTTGCAGTGCAGCACAGGGAAGCACACTGTGATGCCCCGGCCGCAGAAAGCAGGACATGGGGGGGCCGCCGGGACCGGACCCTTTACGCCGACCCCCCCCCCCCCCCCCTCCCTGAAAGTGGTCCGAGAGTGGGAGGGAGTCGGCGCATGGCCCGTTGCTACGGCCCCCCCGTGAAGCAGGATGGGCATTGGGGGTGACAAACATCCTGTTTACCGGTCATTGCCGGCCGCGTCCCCCCAAACAGGGCAGCGCAGCGAAACAGTGGACTGCCACCACAATACACAGCCAAGAGGAGGCGGCAGGCAGCACCTCCGCAGGGCGCGCTCAGCAGGCTGACGGTGGGCAGCAACTGTACACAGGCACAGGCAGGGCCTGGGGGCATGGAGGGCCCTTTCAAGAGGAGACGAGCATCAGCTCTGGAGGCGTCATAGGCGTGCAGGGACGGAGGTCACATGAGGGACGGAGGTCGCATGACCCTCCACTGCCACCCAGTTTGAGGGAATCTGGGCCTTCTGGTGGCCCAGCAGCCAGATGACCCAGTATGGCCCGTGATCATGTGCGCAAGGGTACCTGCTGACCCATCCTGAACAGGCATCGTTTATAAGAGCTATTTTGCAAGGGGGGGCCCGTCTGGGTGGGTGGGTCTTCAGCCGGGTAGGTGGGTCGAAAGGTCTGGACCCCAACCCCTCTTATAATTCCGAGGGTTTCCTGGTTGGGCTCCTGCCACACCTTCTTTCTTTGGTCACAGGAGCCTTGTCTGGCTGTTTGCTGGTGCCCTTTTCTGCTTTGTCGTTGTGCAGGTGGCAGGTGTGCAGGTGGCAATTTTTCAGATGGAGGACCTTTTTTTTTTCCATAACATCTTAAACCTGTGGACCTTTTGTAGCACAAAGCTGTCAGAGCTGGTTCGTAGCCCAGTTGTCAAGGTACTTGACTGCAATTCCAATGTTACCTGGTTCAAATCCTGGTAATGTAAAGTTTTTGGTGTGTCACCCTTTGGGGTTGCCTAACCCGGGAGAGCGTTTTGGCTTCAATTTGGTTCACAAAAAAAGCTCCCCACAGATTCCCCCCCCCCCCCCCGTGTCCAACGAACACTGTGTCCAACGAACACTACCCGTTCGAACCGTATTTTTTGTGTACCTAATTAATTCGGTACATAATTAGGTACGAGACATCAGAATTGAGGTTTCAGGCCAAAGGTGCGGGGAAATGAGGGGCTGTTGCAATGTATGTTGCAAAAAACTCTAAAGCAGGGTGTGGGGAAGTGGTGTCCCTCAACTACAGGACCTCTATTGCCCACTATGACTGACTCCCTACTGGCACCTGGCCGTGAGGTGCTGTACAAGCGGTACCACACCGGCGAGCTTGTACCAGCCACAATTCTTGGGCCTTCTGATGACGGTGATGACTTTGCCCGGCTGAAGTACAGCCGAAATGGGCGCGACTATGAAAACCCATCCGCCCCTCTCAGTGCGGTGCAGTTCCATCTGCGCTCCCCTTCACCGATGTCATCAACTTCATCGGAGGAGACCAAACGGTGACGACCAAAGGGAAAAACAATGAGGCAGCCATGATCTTCATGGTGCGTGAGGTTGGAAACTGGGTTGTGCGTGCTTTTGGGGCCATTACGGATGATGCCATTCGTGAGGCATGCCGCACCGCGTATTTTCCGAGTGGTTTGAAGGTGTCCCAATTGGAGGACACAGAATTTTTCAAGAAGCATGATCGTGTGTCCGACTCTGATGATGGGTCACAAACTGATACGGATGACTCAGGTGACTCCGATGATAGTAGTGGTGTTGATGACTCTGATAGTGACGATGATCGTGAGTGTGATGTGGTTTGGGCCAAGTCAGGGCGTGGGGTGTGGGGTTTGTGCCATGTTTTTGAGGTCACCGTGTACCTAACCTGTGATTTGATGGAGGACAGTGCTGTCCCATCAAATCTGTCCGTCCCCGAGGTGAGCGACTCGGATGGGGCTGCGACTTCTGCCCGTGCCAAGAAAAGCCCCAAGCCCGGGGAGCACGTTCAGCTTTTCCGCATGAAGCGGGACCGCAACAAGGGCTTCTACTCGGAAAAGTGTTAAGTGGAAGTCTCCAGCGCATTGTGCTTTGCATGGGCTGGGTATCTCGTGCACAGGGATGTGTTACCGCCGGGTCACAACATTGTCGCGCGCAACGAACACTGTGTCCAACGAACACTACATGTTCGAACCCTATTTTTTGTGTACATAATTATTCGTTGGACACGGGGGGGTATAAGAGGAGGGGGGGGGTCTGGGTGGGTCAAAAGTCGGGTGGGTGGGTCCAAAGTTGGGTGGGTGGGTCTTGTCCAAAATACCCCCACCCCTCTTACAAACGATGCCTGATCCTGAATATGGGTCTCCCCTGCACCACCACCTCCCTTCCTCTCTGCATCAGCGTCCGAGACCTTGAAAAAAAGGCACGTGCCCTCCTTGATATGGTTTTTCTCACAACACCACAAAACACACACACACACACACACACACACACACACAAGGCAAGAAGCTGGTGCGGCACCATGACACGTGGCAGGACATATATCAGATGTGTCAAGCCAGAACAGCACACATATCAATGACACATGTGTATGGACACAACAGATTGGTCTATAATGAAGAGGTGGATGCCTTGGCAAAGGCGGGAGCTGCGATGTCCAAGGTGCACAAGCCGAGGCGTGTCAGGGACATGCCGCAGGGTAGTCCAGAGGCAACCAGACGCAAACAGACCAGGGGCAGGGGAATCAAGAGACAGGCAGCAGTGCAGGTGTCAGACGACGGCGCAGACAGTGACAGGCCAGCACACATTCGGCACAGGCGGAGAGAAATGCGAAATGCGCCCCTTGAAATACCGGACCCTGAGCCGGATTAAGTGCCAGACAGGCTGCCGAGGACACTGTACACTGACCTGCGAACCTATCTCAGCTTTTAAGCAGGGACAGGGCAGGGAGAGCAAGCAAAGGCATCAAGAGATGCCAAAACAATAACCAGAGAACTGCCGAAGGCATGAACTGATTGCGTGAAAAACGCCCCTGCGGCGGGGCTATTGGCACACACACACACACACACACACACACACACACACACACACACACAGACACACACACGTACGTTACGTTACGTTGACCAGCCCCGCCCCCTTTTTTCTATGCAAGTGTGTACAACGTATCTCAGAGAACTGCCACAGACATGAACAGAGCATGGATTGAATCACCCCCAACGCGGGGCAATTGGCAATTGGCACACACACACATTGCAGTTTGAGCAATGATTGAAATACTTGGGCAACACACACACACGCATGCAACACAGGCGGAGGGAAATGCGCACTGCACCTCTTGATATACCGGATCCGGAGCCGGATTACGTAACAGACGGGCTGCCGAGGACACTATACAAAGATGACCGACGAACCACCCTTAGTCTGCAAGAAGGGCAAGGGCAGGGAGAGAAATCAATGGCATCAAGAGGTTCCAGGACAATCCCCAGTGAATTGCCGAAGGCATGAACTAATTGCGTGAAAAACCACCCCCGCGGTGGGGCAATTGGCAATTGGCACACACACACAAACAAACCCGGACAAAGAACTCATGGTTTCGCTGATGATTGGTAGGAATTAGGAATGCTGAACCTTGCCCACACGCACACCCACACCCACACCCACACCCACACCCACACCCACACCCACACCCACACCCACACCCACACGCACACCCACACCCACACCCACACCCACAGCCACACCCACACCCACACCCACACCCACACCCACACCCACACGCATACCCACACCCACACCCACACCCACATCCACACCCGAAGTTTTCCATAAAAACTGAGGTTTTGGGAGGGGGGGGGTACAGTGGCAGTGGCAGTGGCAGAGACTGAGGCTGACCGCCCCCCCCCCCCTGTGCTTCCCAGTTGATGCTTTTCTTCTGACTGTGCTTTCGGGGGGACTACTACCATGCCGGGGGATACATCGAATGGGTCATCGGACGCGGCTGGTGGGGAGAGCCGGGGGGCAAAGCGGGCCAGGCTGGCTTTCAACCGGGACGACATGGACCTGGACCCCGTCAAGACCCCCGAGTACGCACGCTGGGAGCGGTGGCGAGATCACGCTGCGGCTACCGCGTACGGGTTCCTGGACAGCGCGGATGCCGGCATCATGGCTGCCCGGTACCAGGAGCGGCTGATGGAGGATGGCCTATCCGTGGCGGGCGTTGATCGAGCGGTGGAGTGGGCCGGCGGCGGGCTAGACGCCCCGACGGCCCTCATATACATGGCCCTCTTTGAGCGATCCACGGACCTGCGGCTCGACGTCGAGGCGGCTGCTTGGAAGGCGGTGCCGCAGCCCAGCCCGCCTGCCCGGGAGCAGGCAGAGGAGACGCCGAAAGACCAGCCGCGGGAGCCGCAGGAGTCCCCGGAGCTGGCGGAGATACGACGGCTGGAGGCTCGCATCCGGGAGCTCCAGCTACCAAAGGTACCATCCCTATCCGAGGGAGAACTAGCCAAGATAACCGCGGGGCAACTTCCCTGGCTCTGGCAGCAGGAGCTCGTCCAGGCCTTAAGCACCTGGCTCAAAGCGGAAGACCCCGTTGGGAGGGGCAATGCGGTTGTGGAAACGGTGTGGAAGGTGGTCTACAGGGACTGCCAGCCTGCGCCCACCCACCCTGCTGGGGCGGCGGCGCGGCCAGCGCCACAGGGGTGGTACGCCCAGGCCCAGCAGCCTACGCCGAGTCAGACCCAGGCGCAGACCCAGGCGCAGACCCAGACTCAGGCGCCGGTTCAGGCGCAGGCCCCGGCCCCTGCCCCCCCTGGGGCATGCTTCCGCTGTGGCTTGCACGGACACTGGGCCAGGGACTGTGCCAGTGGTACCCAGGGGCGGGCCCCCTCAGTCGCCGGTTCCGTCGCGGGCTCGTACCGGGGGGGGTTCAGTACCGTGGGTAGCCAGAGCCTGTACACAGCGCACAGCACGGGCCGCACCTATGACGCGACTGGACCCCCCCCGTACCCATGTTTTCGGTGTGGCCGCAACCACTGGGCCGTGGGCGGGCCGTGCCCGGCGCCGCCTGCCCAGGCCCCCCCGCCCTTTCCGGCCGGGCCGGCCCCAGCGCCGGCCAGCTGCTGAGGAACCTGGCGCCAGCGCCAGGGATGGGCCCGCCGGCGAGGGGGGCGCCAATGACGAAGGGGGCGGGGCACTCGACCTCCGATACGCGGGGTCGGCAGTGGACAGCCTATGGTGGGGCAACTACATGGAGGAGCCCCTCGCGCTGGCCATCCGGCGGTGGTCCCCTGGAACCGTGGAGCGGTGGACAGCAATCCTCAGGGATGTGGGCCGATTCGCGGCGCACTGGCCCGAGCTGGACGCGGCGGGGGCACTGTCCCAGTACCTCGTCCGACGCGCCGCCATGGGCCAGCAGCCTGGGACGCTACGAGGCGTCATATCAGCCCTTCGCCTGGCGGAGAAGCTGGGATGCATACGACCCACGGTGCGGCCCGTGCACTGGCTCATGGCACGAGGTGCCGCCACCACCACTGCCGCGCCACGACCCACCCAAGTATGGGCCGAGCTGGTCACCCTCCGGCTCATGGCCCGGAGCATCAGGACCACCCTCGACTGGTTCTGCCTGGGCCTTGCCGTCATCCCCTTCGCCACTCTCCTCAGGGTGGGTGAAGCAGCCAGCGTACGGCCCGTGGACTTGCGAAAGCGGTGCGTGCTGGGGTTCTTCGACGACAAGAAGGACGACGACTGGGTCACGGTACGGCTGGGAGCGTGGCCCGAAGCATGGCGCGCGGCGATGGCAGCCCACCCGTGGGTGTCCAGCAGGCCCGCGTCAGTGCCGCTTATGGCTGCCGCGTTCGACCTCCAAGCGGCAATCCATGGCTTGCTGGCTGCCACGGGGTGGGAATCCATGGGGTGGCACGCGTGGAGACGCGGAGGAGCTGCGGCCATGCGGGCGTTCGGGGCCGCCGTCGCCAGCATCGCGGTGGCTGGCCGATGGGACAACGAAGCGGAGGCGCACAGGTATGCCAGCGCGCCCCCTGGATGGGAGTTCTTCCTGCCCGACAATGTGCCCTGGCCAACGCCGGGATTTGGGGTCGAGATCCGGCCGGTCCACGCGTACCAGCTCTGGGCGCTCGGCACGCTTGGGCCCCGCGGCCCCGACGGGACGGGCGCCGCCCCTGCCCCACCCGATGTCCGCGCTGGGAACCATGGCGGCCAAGGGACCGGCCTGCGTGGCGATTCCGACATGCAGGAGACCATCGTACTGGGCTCCTCCAGTGACGAGTCGCCCGGCACGGTGGCACGCAGGGGCGCCAGACACCCCCGCGAAGGCCAGCGCAAGGCCTACGTGCACCGAACCGTGGCCCGCGGCCGGTCGGCACCCGCAGCGCGGGCACCGCGGGCTGAGCCCGCCCCAAAGCCCCGGGCCAAGCAGGCCGCAAATGGAGCGGCCGACCGCCGAACCGCAGCCCCCCGTTCCGCGGCTGTGCCCCGGGTCACGCCAGCAAGGGCGAGCACCAGAGGCACCCAGGCACCCGGCGGGGCGCCGGCGAGACGGCGCAGCGGAGCGGCTGGGGATGCAGCTGGCAGTTGCCCGGTGCGCCAGGTGCGGCCTCGACTGGAACGACCACCTGGAGGCGGCGGCGCGCCACATGGGGCGCAGCCTGAAGGCCCCTGCTGACAATGTCCTGCCCCTCTTGCAGGCGTGGTGGGCGGAGTCCATCAAGTGGGCTGTGGATCGCCCGGCGTGGAAGGAGAGGGCAGCGGCCGCGGACCTGGCGCTGGCGGAGGAGGCACTGCACCTCCTGGCGGGGGGCGAGATCCCGCTCGATGGGGGCTCCTCGACCCGCCTGAACGACCAGTCGCGCGTCACTGTGGAGCTCGCGGCGCGTGGACTGGGGGACGCGGGGCGCGTACAAGTCCCGCCGCACGTCTGGAAGGACTGGGCTGACCCCGAGTTTGGCAGGGCGGGGGGGCGTGTCCATCCCCTCCCCCCCTCCCGCTGCCCACGGGTGGCAGCCCTCCTCTCCACCCTCGCGTCCCAGGGCCTGGACAGCGTGGTGGGGGGGGATGCGAATGCGGAGGTTTTCGTCAAGTGGAAATCAGAGCGCAAATGCGCCCTGATTGTGAACATGAAGATGTTCAACCGGGGATGCAAGTACAAGGCCCGCCCCTTCAAGCTGCCGTCGCTGGAGGGCCTGGCCATCCTCCTCAGGGACCTGGGGGGAAGGGTGGGTGGGGCAGGGGGGGGGGGGCTGTGGGGCACCAAGCTGGACATAGCTAACTGCTATTGGAGTGTGGAGCTCCCCCCCCCCCCCCTGGCAAACACCATCCGGGTGGCGGCCCAGGGGCACACGTATGCTTTTTTGCGGGTGCCTTTTGGCTGGCACCAGGCGCCTGGGCTGGTCCAGGCCCTTATCTCCGACCTGCTGCGGGACCTGGGGAAGGGGGGGGTGGTGGTGGTACAGTACCTGGATGACATCCTTTTCGTCGGTTATGATCCGGGGGAGGTGGCCACTGTCACTGACAGTGCGGCACGCCTCCTGCGACAGGCGGGCTTCCTCATCAGTGAGAAGTCCGTCTTCACGCCGCAGCGCTCCTTGCGGTGGATGGGCAAGGATGTGGACCTTGCAGGGTGCAGGGTAGCGCCGGCGGCATCGGCGGTGGCGGCGGTGGTGGCGGCATGGGTGAAGCTGGCCCTCAGGCCATACACCTATGTCGCCCTGAGGCGGCTACTAGGGAAGATAGGGTGGTTGGGTCGCCCAGGGAACCTGGGGGGGTGCTTTCTGGCGGGTGCCCGGTCATGGCTGCGCTGGGGCCCGCGCTGGGCCTGGCGCACACCGGCGGCAGTGGTGCGCGGTCTCTGCGAGGCCATAGCCCAGTGCTACCGGGGCTGGGAGCCGGACACTACCGCAGGGGGGCCAGCAGTGCGCGTGTTTGTGGACGCGGCCAGGTGTGCCCTTACCACGGGGAATGACCCCTCCTACTGCGTCGGCTCCTGGGGACCGGGGGGGGCGGATCTGTCGCTGTGCCCCGCGTGGGTGACCACGCAGCAGGCGGCTGAGCTGTGGGGGACGCTGGTGGCGCTGGACGATGCGCAGGCGCGACGAGCGCGGCGCCTGGTGCTCGTGGGGGACAACATGGGGGCACTGGCCCAGCTCCTTTGGGGGAGGGCGGGGGCAGGCAAGGTCCAGCAGCAGCGCATACTGCGGAGGATAGCCCACCGCCTCCGCTGGACGGGGCTGCAGCTGACCCTCTGCTGGGTACAGTCCGCACTAAATCCGGCGGACTCCATCAGCCGAGCATGGGACGGGAGGGGGGGCAGGGCAGCAGTGATCGAGGCGGCGGCAAAAGAGCGCCTGTGGGTGAGCTCGCCGCAATGGGCAGCGTGGGGGGCTATTGCAGACCGCGACAAGGCGGTGCGTCCGTGCACGGCCCCCCTTCCTGTCTGGTTGGGGGGATGACAGTCAAAATTTTTATCCCAGGGGGCCTGCAAATACAGTAGCTGTCCATGTCCAGTGCGCAGTGCAGAGGGGTGCAGGACAGTGCAGGGCGGTGCAGGGCAGGGCGTGCACATGCCAAAACCGAAGTTTTCCATAAAAACTGAGGTTTTTGGAGGGGGGGGGGGTACAGTGGCAGTGGCAGTGGCAGAGACTGAGGCTGACCGCCCCCCCCCCCCCCCTGTGCTTCCCAGTTGATGCTTTTCTTCTGACTGTGCTTTCGGGGGGACTACTCGCCCGGGAGGTGTCGTACTATGCACTATGTGGCGCCATAAGCGCGGCCAAAGGCCATCATCGTGCCCCCAGGGGGCCTGCAAATACAGTAGCTGTCCATGTCCAGTGCGCAGTGCAGAGGGGTGCAGGGCAGTGCAGGGCGGTGCAGGGCAGGGCGTGCACATGCCAAAACCTCCCACACCCACACACCCACACCCACACCCACAGCCACACCCACAGCCACACCCACACCCACACCCACACCCACACCCACAGCCACACCCACACCCACACCCACACCCACACCCACACCCACACCCACAGCCACACCCACAGCCACACCCACACCCACACCCACACCCACACCCACACCCACACCCACACCTACACCCACACCCACACCCACACCCACACCCACACCCACACCCACACCCACATCCACACCCTCCCACACCCACACACCCACACCCACACCCACAGCCACACCCACAGCCACACCCACACCTACACACCCACACCCACACCCACACCCACAGCCACAGCCACACCCACACCCACACCCACACCCACACCCACACCCATACCCCACCCACACCCACACCCACACCCACACCCACACCCACACCCACACCCACACCCACACCCACACCCACACACCCACACCCACACCCACACCCACACCCACACCCACACCCACACCCACACCCACACCCACACCCACACCCACACCCACACCCACACCCACACCCACACCCACACCCACACCCACATCCACACCCTCCCACACCCACACACCCACACCCACACCGACACCCACACCCACACCCACACCCACACCCACACCCACACCCACACCCACACCCACACCCACACCCACACCCACACCCACACCCACACCCACACCCACCCACACCCACACCCACACCCACACCCACAACCACACCCACACCCACATCCACACCCTCCCACACCCACACACCCACACCCACACCCACACCCACACCCACACCCACACCCACACCCACAGCCACACCCACACCTACACACCCACACCCACACCCACACCCACACCCACACCCACACCCACACCCACACCCACACCCACACCCATACCCACACCCACACCCACACCCACACCCACACCCACACCCACACCCACATCCACACCCACACCCACACCCACACCCACACCCACACCCACACCCACACCCACACCCACACCCACACCCACACCCACACCCACACCCACACCCACACCCAGCCACACACATACACACCCACCCACCCACACAAACACACACGCGCATACACCGTGCACACACACACACACACGTACACGCACATGCGCAAGTACACAGCATGCAGGGATCAGGAGCAGGTCGTCGCTTCGTGGTAACATGTCATCATTTCCCAAACAAGTCACCTGAGGAATTGCATTCACAAAAGCCATGATCAGAATGCCGAGGGGCTGGCCGCTGGATGCACCCAACTGCTCTTGAAATTTTGGGTGATGCAGTCAAACGCAATTCGCACTTGTTCCCAGTGCAATGCCTGATGACGTGTATCGTCTCTCAGGGATGTGCTTTCTTCGTGTGCTTCGAATGTGGCGCAAAATGGCGGACCCGGGGCACCATGGACAGCGAGGAGGAGGTCGTTGAGGCTGCATGAGTGTCACCCCACAACCTTCTGTTGGGCTGGCAATGAAAGTGTTTGGAGCAGGGCTGAGGTGTTCGTGACGGGGCACTTCACCCGTGGGTGATATGATGGATTGCGAGTCAAGTTCCAGGGGTCTTCAAACTGTTCGTGGCATATACATATATAAAGGCTGTGTGGGTGTGATGTGCTTGGTAGACAATTTGTGGTTGGTGATAATTGTCCCTTCACAATTGCGTGTTTTAAGATTCTTCTTAACCTCAAACTGCTGTCGCTAGAAATCTTTTCAGATTCGGTTGGTTCAGAGCACAATGGATTCGAGGCGGTATGTTTGCGAGTTGCCCGCCCAGGTGTGCCCCTCCTGTCATGTGCTGGTCCTGCAAGTTCGGCAAATGGTGTGTGCTGCCCCCGCCCTCCCCCCCTACCGCCGAGTGCATGGTGACCCGTGTGTGAAGGGTGTGATCGGGTGCCCCTGTCGCCTCTGCTTGCAGTAGGCGTGTGTTCATGTGCACCGCCCCAGTGTGTGGGGACTGCATGTGGAGGTGCATGCATCAGTGGATGTATGTTGCCCCGCGTGGAGTCCATGTGTATGCACATGCATCGGCCGTATGCATGTCGCCCTCGCCCACCCCGTGTGTGCATGCAAGCCCATGCATCCGCGTAGCCTCTGCTCTTTTCCCTCTTTTCTGTGGCCGTGCAGTGCAGCTGCCGTCCCCCGTGTCCATGTGTGTGTGTGTGTGTGTGTGTATGTGTGTGTGTGTGTGTGTGTGTGTGTGTCCATTGAGACGTCACACAAGGTGCTCGCTGATGGAGAGGGATGACTTCAGTGAAACCAAGTTGCAGTGGGCCCAGAGCACCAATCGCTGATTGTGCGCTGTGTCAGTTTTGCCTCTTGCGAGGTGCATGCATGTATGTGTTTGTCAAAGCTGAGCTGTACCCTGTGCTGTTTGTGCACTGCCTGCTTGTTGACTACGTCCCCTGTACTCTAGAGCATCTGTGCTGGAGTCAGAGTAGTTCTCATTTGCACTTCTGTTTTGGTCGAACAACATGGGTGTGTCTATGTGTGTGTGTGTGTGTGTGTGTGCTCTTATTTGTGTGCGACTGTGATCCAGTGTGCAGCACCATTGCTCTTTCAGTCGCCTGCTTATCTGAGCGCCACCATTTTTGCTCCTCTGATGAGGAGACCGGAGACTTGTACCCACAGTGCCTCCCCGTGCATTTGTATCTGCATTGGCTATCGATTGGTTTTTGTTCCCTGCACTAAGTGTGCAAGCATCTGTGTGTAGTGCACCAATGATGGTGCATTTGAAAATTTGGCTTCACCTCTTTGGAGCTACACCTGCTTCTCCCCCCCCCCCCCCACCCCCCCACCCCCTCCCTGAGCCGGGTATTGTTTCTACGAAGCCTCGGTGGCACTCAAGCGGGGCAGGGTGCAGGGTATGAGTCCTGACTTTCCCAAATCATCCCGGTTCGGAACTTAGCTCAGGCTTGTGTTCTCTGCTGCGGGCCTCTGGCTCAGCGCAGCTGCCAGAGGCTCGGGCGACGTGATGATCACAGATCCAGGATGTTGCATGCCTGTGCCCTGTACGGCAGAAGGGCGCCTATTGGTGTTGAACATGCTTCTTGTTTGACAATCCAACCGGCGAGGATTCTGAAATTTGGAGCCGCGTTGTGCTCGTTCGTTCTTGCAATCGTGTGTGTGTGCGCGCGCGCGTGTGTGTTCCACCCATAGAAAGGCACTTGGCGCGTGTCGTGCGGTGCTGTTGTGGCCCCCATGTGCCCACAGTGCACCCAGGGCCCCCATGTGCCCACAGTGCACCCAAGGCCCCCATGTGCCCACAGTGCACCCAGGGCCCCCATGTGCCCACAGTGCACCCAGGGCCCCCATGTGCCCACAGTGCACCCAGGGCCCCCATGTGCCCACAGTGCACCCAGGGCCCCCATGTGCCCACAGTGCACCCAGGGCCCCCATGTGCCCACAGTGCACCCAAGGCCCCCATGTGCCCACAGTGCACCCAAGGCCCCCATGTGCCCACAGTGCACCCAAGGCCCCCATGTGCCCACAGTGCACCCAGGGCCCCCATGTGCTCACAGTGCACCCAGGGCCCCCATGTGCCCACAGTGCACCCAAGGCCCCCATGTGCCCACAGTGCACCCAGGGCCCCCATGTGCCCACAGTGCACCCATGTGCCCCCATGTGCCCACAGTGCACCCAAGGCCCCCATGTGCCCACAGTGCACCCAGGGCCCCCATGTGCCCACAGTGCACCCATGTGCCCCCATGTGCCCACAGTGCACCCACGGCCCCCATGTGCCCACAGTGCACCCAGGGCCCCCATGTGCCCAGAGTGCACCCAGGGCCCCCATGTGCCCACAGTGCACCCAGGGCCCCCATGTGCCCACAGTGCACCCAGGGCCCCCATGTGCCCACAGTGCACCCAGGGCCCCCATGTGCCCACAGTGCACCCAAGGCCCCCATGTGCCCACAGTGCACCCAAGGGCCCCATGTGCCCACAGTGCACCCAGGGCCCCCATGTGCCCACAGTGCACCCAGGGCCACCATGTGCCCACAGTGCACCCAAGGCCCCCATGTGCCCACAGTGCACCCAGGGCCCCCATGTGCCCACAGTGCACCCAAGGCCCCCATGTGCCCACAGTGCACCCAGGGCCCCCATGTGCCCACAGTGCACCCAGGGCCCCCATGTGCCCACAGTGCACCCAGGGCCCCCATGTGCCCACAGTGCACCCAGGGCCCCCATGTGCCCACAGTGCACCCAGGGCCCCCATGTGCCCACAGTGCACCCAGGGCCCCCATGTGCCCACAGTGCACCCAGGGCCCCCATGTGCCCACAGTGCACCCAGGGCCCCCATGTGCCCACAGTGCACCCAGGGCCCCCATGTGCCCACAGTGCACCCAGGGCCCCCATGTGCCCACAGTGCACCCAGGGCCCCCATGTGCCCACAGTGCACCCAAGGCCCCCATGTGCCCACAGTGCACCCAAGGCCCCCATGTGCCCACAGTGCACCCAGGGCCCCCATGTGCCCACAGTGCACCCAGGGCCCCCATGTGCCCACAGTGCACCCAGGGCCCCCATTTGCCCACAGTGCACCCAAGGCCCCCATGTGCTCACAGTGCACCCAAGGCCCCCATGTGCCCACAGTGCACCCAGGGCCCCCATGTGCCCACAGTGCACCCAAGGCCCCCATGTGCCCACAGTGCACCCATGTGCCCCCATGTGCCCACAGTGCACCCACGGCCCCCATGTGCCCACAGTGCACCCAGGGCCCCCATGTGCCCACAGTGCACCCAGGGCCCCCATGTGCCCACAGTGCACCCAAGGCCCCCATGTGCCCACAGTGCACCCAGGGCCCCCATGTGCTCACAGTGCACCCAGGGCCCCCATGTGCCCACAGTGCACCCAGGGCCCCCATGTGCCCACAGTGCACCCAAGGCCCCCATGTGCCCACAGTGCACCCAGGGCCCCCATGTGCCCACAGTGCACCCAGGGCCCCCATGTGCCCACAGTGCACCCAGGGCCCCCATGTGCCCACAGTGCACCCAGGGCCCCCATGTGCCCACAGTGCACCCAGGGCCCCCATGTGCCCACAGTGCACCCAAGGCCCCCATGTGCTCACAGTGCACCCAAGGCCCCCATGTGCCCACAGTGCACCCAGGGCCCCCATGTGCCCACAGTGCACCCAGGGCCCCCATGTGCCCACAGTGCACCCAAGGCCCCCATGTGCCCACAGTGCACCCATGTGCCCCCATGTGCCCACAGTGCACCCAGGGCCCCCATGTGCTCACAGTGCACCCAGGGCCCCCATGTGCCCACAGTGCACCCAGGGCCCCCATGTGCTCACAGTGCACCCAGGGCCCCCATGTGCCCACAGTGCACCCAGGGCCCCCATGTGCCCACAGTGCACCCAGGGCCCCCATGTGCCCACAGTGCACCCAGGGCCCCCATGTGCCCACAGTGCACCCAGGGCCCCCATGTGCCCACAGTGCACCCAGGGCCCCCATGTGCCCACAGTGCACCCAGGGCCCCCATGTGCCCACAGTGCACCCAAGGCCCCCATGTGCTCACAGTGCACCCAAGGCCCCCATGTGCCCACAGTGCACCCAAGGCCCCCATGTGCCCACAGTGCACCCAAGGCCCCCATGTGCCCACAGTGCACCCAAGGCCCCCATGTGCCCACAGTGCACCCATGTGCCCCCATGTGCCCACAGTGCACCCAGGGCCCCCATGTGCCCACAGTGCACCCATGTGCCCCCATGTGCCCACAGTGCACCCAAGGCCCCCATGTGCCCACAGTGCATCCATGTGCCCCCATGTGCCCACAGTGCACCCACGGCCCCCATGTGCCCACAGTGCACCCAGGGCCCCCATGTGCCCACAGTGCACCCAGGGCCCCCATGTGCCCACAGTGCACCCAGGGCCCCCATGTGCCCACAGTGCACCCAAGGCCCCCATGTGCCCACAGTGCACCCAGGGCCCCCATGTGCCCACAGTGCACCCAGGGCCCCCATGTGCCCACAGTGCACCCAGGGCCCCCATGTGCCCACAGTGCACCCAAGGCCCCCATGTGCCCACAGTGCACCCAGGGCCCCCATGTGCCCACAGTGCACCCAGGGCCCCCATGTGCCCACAGTGCACCCAGGGCCCCCATGTGCCCACAGTGCACCCAGGGCCCCCATGTGCCCACAGTGCACCCAGGGCCCCCATGTGCCCACAGTGCACCCAAGGCCCCCATGTGCCCACAGTGCACCCATGTGCCCCCATGTGCCCACAGTGCACCCAAGGCCCCCATGTGCCCACAGTGCATCCATGTGCCCCCATGTGCCCACAGTGCACCCACGGCCCCCATGTGCCCACAGTGCACCCAGGGCCCCCATGTGCCCACAGTGCACCCAGGGCCCCCATGTGCCCACAGTGCACCCAGGGCCCCCATGTGCCCACAGTGCACCCAAGGCCCCCATGTGCCCACAGTGCACCCAGGGCCCCCATGTGCCCACAGTGCACCCAGGGCCCCCATGTGCCCACAGTGCACCCAGGGCCCCCATGTGCCCACAGTGCACCCAGGGCCCCCATGTGCCCACAGTGCACCCAGGGCCCCCATGTGCCCACAGTGCACCCAAGGCCCCCATGTGCCCACAGTGCACCCAAGGCCCCCATGTGCCCACAGTGCACCCAGGGCCCCCATGTGCCCACAGTGCACCCAGGGCCCCCATGTGCCCACAGTGCACCCAGGGCCCCCATGTGCCCACAGTGCACCCAGGGCCCCCATGTGCCCACAGTGCACCCAGGGCCCCCATGTGCCCACAGTGCACCCAAGGCCCCCATGTGCCCACAGTGCACCCAGGGCCCCCATGTGCCCACAGTGCACCCAGGGCCCCCATGTGCCCACAGTGCACCCATGTGCCCCCATGTGCCCACAGTGCACCCAGGGCCCCCATGTGCTCACAGTGCACCCAGGGCCCCCATGTGCCCACAGTGCACCCAAGGCCCCCATGTGCCCACAGTGCACCCAGGGCCCCCATGTGCCCACAGTGCACCCAGGGCCCCCATGTGCTCACAGTGCACCCAGGGCCCCCATGTGCCCACAGTGCACCCAGGGCCCCCATGTGCCCACAGTGCACCCAGGGCCCCCATGTGCCCACAGTGCACCCAGGGCCCCCATGTGCCCACAGTGCACCCAGGGCCCCCATGTGCCCACAGTGCACCCAAGGCCCCCATGTGCCCACAGTGCACCCAAGGCCCCCATGTGCCCACAGTGCACCCAGGGCCCCCATGTGCCCACAGTGCACCCAGGGCCCCCATGTGCCCACAGTGCACCCAGGGCCCCCATGTGCCCACAGTGCACCCAAGGCCCCCATGTGCTCACAGTGCACCCAAGGCCCCCATGTGCCCACAGTGCACCCAGGGCCCCCATGTGCCCACAGTGCACCCAAGGCCCCCATGTGCCCACAGTGCACCCATGTGCCCCCATGTGCCCACAGTGCACCCACGGCCCCCATGTGCCCACAGTGCACCCAGGGCCCCTATGTGCCCACAGTGCACCCAGGGCCCCCATGTGCCCACAGTGCACCCAAGGCCCCCATGTGCCCACAGTGCACCCAGGGCCCCCATGTGCTCACAGTGCACCCAGGGCCCCCATGTGCCCACAGTGCACCCAGGGCCCCCATGTGCCCACAGTGCACCCAAGGCCCCCATGTGCCCACAGTGCACCCAGGGCCCCCATGTGCCCACAGTGCACCCAGGGCCCCCATGTGCCCACAGTGCACCCAGGGCCCCCATGTGCCCACAGTGCACCCAGGGCCCCCATGTGCCCACAGTGCACCCAGGGCCCCCATGTGCCCACAGTGCACCCAAGGCCCCCATGTGCTCACAGTGCACCCAAGGCCCCCATGTGCCCACAGTGCACCCAGGGCCCCCATGTGCCCACAGTGCACCCAGGGCCCCCATGTGCCCACAGTGCACCCAAGGCCCCCATGTGCCCACAGTGCACCCATGTGCCCCCATGTGCCCACAGTGCACCCAGGGCCCCCATGTGCTCACAGTGCACCCAGGGCCCCCATGTGCCCACAGTGCACCCAGGGCCCCCATGTGCTCACAGTGCACCCAGGGCCCCCATGTGCCCACAGTGCACCCAGGGCCCCCATGTGCCCACAGTGCACCCAGGGCCCCCATGTGCCCACAGTGCACCCAGGGCCCCCATGTGCCCACAGTGCACCCAGGGCCCCCATGTGCCCACAGTGCACCCAGGGCCCCCATGTGCCCACAGTGCACCCAGGGCCCCCATGTGCCCACAGTGCACCCAAGGCCCCCATGTGCTCACAGTGCACCCAAGGCCCCCATGTGCCCACAGTGCACCCAAGGCCCCCATGTGCCCACAGTGCACCCAGGGCCCCCATGTGCCCACAGTGCACCCAAGGCCCCCATGTGCCCACAGTGCACCCATGTGCCCCCATGTGCCCACAGTGCACCCAGGGCCCCCATGTGCCCACAGTGCACCCATGTGCCCCCATGTGCCCACAGTGCACCCAAGGCCCCCATGTGCCCACAGTGCATCCATGTGCCCCCATGTGCCCACAGTGCACCCACGGCCCCCATGTGCCCACAGTGCACCCAGGGCCCCCATGTGCCCACAGTGCACCCAGGGCCCCCATGTGCCCACAGTGCACCCAGGGCCCCCATGTGCCCACAGTGCACCCAAGGCCCCCATGTGCCCACAGTGCACCCAGGGCCCCCATGTGCCCACAGTGCACCCAGGGCCCCCATGTGCCCACAGTGCACCCAGGGCCCCCATGTGCCCACAGTGCACCCAAGGCCCCCATGTGCCCACAGTGCACCCAGGGCCCCCATGTGCCCACAGTGCACCCAGGGCCCCCATGTGCCCACAGTGCACCCAGGGCCCCCGTGTGCCCACAGTGCACCCAGGGCCCCCATGTGCCCACAGTGCACCCAAGGCCCCCATGTGCCCACAGTGCACCCATGTGCCCCCATGTGCCCACAGTGCACCCAAGGCCCCCATGTGCCCACAGTGCATCCATGTGCCCCCATGTGCCCACAGTGCACCCACGGCCCCCATGTGCCCACAGTGCACCCAGGGCCCCCATGTGCCCACAGTGCACCCAGGGCCCCCATGTGCCCACAGTGCACCCAGGGCCCCCATGTGCCCACAGTGCACCCAAGGCCCCCATGTGCCCACAGTGCACCCAGGGCCCCCATGTGCCCACAGTGCACCCAGGGCCCCCATGTGCCCACAGTGCACCCAGGGCCCCCATGTGCCCACAGTGCACCCAGGGCCCCCATGTGCCCACAGTGCACCCAGGGCCCCCATGTGCCCACAGTGCACCCAAGGCCCCCATGTGCCCACAGTGCACCCAAGGCCCCCATGTGCCCACAGTGCACCCAGGGCCCCCATGTGCCCACAGTGCACCCAGGGCCCCCATGTGCCCACAGTGCACCCAGGGCCCCCATGTGCCCACAGTGCACCCAGGGCCCCCATGTGCCCACAGTGCACCCAGGGCCCCCATGTGCCCACAGTGCACCCAAGGCCCCCATGTGCCCACAGTGCACCCAGGGCCCCCATGTGCCCACAGTGCACCCAGGGCCCCCATGTGCCCACAGTGCACCCATGTGCCCCCATGTGCCCACAGTGCACCCAGGGCCCCCATGTGCTCACAGTGCACCCAGGGCCCCCATGTGCCCACAGTGCACCCAGGGCCCCCATGTGCCCACAGTGCACCCAGGGCCCCCATGTGCCCACAGTGCACCCAGGGCCCCCATGTGCTCACAGTGCACCCAGGGCCCCCATGTGCCCACAGTGCACCCAGGGCCCCCATGTGCCCACAGTGCACCCAGGGCCCCCATGTGCCCACAGTGCACCCAGGCCCCCATGTGCCCACAGTGCACCCAGGGCCCCCATGTGCCCACAGTGCACCCAGGGCCCCCATGTGCCCACAGTGCACCCAGGGCCACCATGTGCCCACAGTGCACCCAAGGCCCCCATGTGCCCACAGTGCACCCAGGGCCCCCATGTGCCCACAGTGCACCCAAGGCCCCCATGTGCCCACAGTGCACCCAGGGCCCCCATGTGCCCACAGTGCACCCAGGGCCCCCATGTGCTCACAGTGCACCCAAGGCCTGCTATGACATGCGCCTGGCGAGAATCTGTGCCTTCACGCAGCGCCTTCACAGTGCTTGTTTGTGACGTTCATCGTGTGTGTGTGTGTGTGTGTGTGTGTATGTGCGTGCGTGCATGCATGCGTGCGTGTACTTATACATGCATCAGTGTGTGTATGTCCCCCCCCCCCCCCCGCCCCTTTTCATGGGACTGTATCGGGTGACCCCAAACCGCCATCATGTCAGCCTGAAAAGAGGTGGCCCATGAAACAATGGCCACTTGTCGGTTTTCGAAGGCACGCCCTGAGACTCTACAGTAATCCAATCAGTGGTCAGAATCCCTCCCTCTTCCATTTTGTGTTGTGGGATCATCCCGTATTTCCCCTCGGGTTGGAGAGCATTTTGCAGCCTCTGTCTGGACCCGACCGTGAAGGCAACATTCTGGCGCCACGTCACAGTCGCGTCGGGCATGATGAGAAGGCCTAAGGAGTCATCAGGTCTGCTGTTTCGGACGAGCAACGCCTGCTACGATGGTGGCTGTCCGCCTGGCACGCATGTTGCGTCCGCAGGTGCAGCGAGCCTCAGCACTTGCACCTCCAGTGGTGTTGCACGCCATCTGCCTCTCGACCAGGGAAGTGTCACAAAGGGCCGTGCACCGATGAAGGTCGTGGACGGTAGTAGTGCGACCAGAGCTACGCCCCCCCCCCCCCGGCCCCCCTGGGAGGAAGGTTTTCCAGCGGGAGAAAATGAAATGCACCACAATCTCTCCCCCCCCCCCCCCCAACCCCCCAATCTGGCTATTTCCCTGCTACTGACAGCTTCAAGAGTCCCCCTCCCCCCGTTGCGTTGATGTGGCCAGTCCATCCATTTTGCGTGATACTTGGCATTTGAGATGCCGGGAGGACCAGAATCCACTGTTTCGATGCCTGTGTGATTGCCCTCCTTCCCCACGGGGCCACTGTATGGGCAATACGTACAGAGAGTGAGACAATCCACAAACAGCCTGGCTGACCTCTGATTTGTGGGAGAATTGTCGCGTGCTCAGTGGCTTCGCTCTCCCCCATGCGCAGTGAGGAGCGGGGCACTGGGTGAGGGGGAGGATGCCGTGGGAACAGGATCAGGTATGGGGAGCACGTTTGGGTGGCACGGGGGGATGCGGGCCTGATGCTGCCGCAGTCCAGTGGTTGGTGGTCTGTGGGTTCTCCGATTTGTCACACATTGGAATCGGAGAAGCACAGACAGTGGGAGTTCTGTGGGCGCCGACTGGACAGAGGAATCCCTCTGGCCTGGTTAGTGGCCCAGCGCACAACACACTTGGAGTGGGTGGGTGGCGCGCACGGGTGATTGGGAGGGTGGGCGGTGGACAGTGATCACAACCCCGTCACTGCCCCCCCCTCATTAGATCTGTGTTGGTTGCGCAATACAGATGCAAGGTCCGAAACCCGGAGCACGTCCCCCGCACGACCTGGTGTTGCAACGCCCACTCTACTACTACTGCCAGACCTGGATGGAGGAGAGAATGCAGGCGGGGTGTAGGGTTGGGTGTGTGCCAGTGTGCGTTCGACTCAACAGGTTCGGCGAAGCAATGGGATTGAAAGAGACGAGGTGGGAGCCCCCCCCCCCCCCCCCTCCCTTTTCACATGATCCAGCGTTTGCGTCTGTCCATCAAGCGGTACCTTGAGGGTGTCGTGTTCGTTGTGACTGCGACCGCTGTTTGCATGCTGTCTTGTAAATAGCTGGGTTTGAATGCCAGAGGCTGTCTTTTTGCAATTGGGGATCCTGCACTGCCTACTATTCACGTTGACACACCCCAATGCGGCTCCCCCACTCTTCATTCACGAAATCCAGACCTGGACCAGACGAAACAGTGCGCGCGACACACTACAGATGGTGCTGTGCACCACTAACCCCGGGATAAGCCCCTGGGGTCCCTCAACCGAAGAGAAACTGGAGTACTATTGATAGAGAACGTGTCCCCCAGAGGCCACATATAGACCAAAAACACACCTCAGATATACCAAGCAGTGATCCAGCCAAAATGCTATCAAGGTAAGCTCAACAGCTATTCCATATATGTATCACATCTGGTGTGGCTGAACAGGGTCTCACAGGGTCTCACAGGCTCTCCACAGTCCAGAGGTATATTCTTGGCATCGGAGCTTGGCCCCCCTGTTCAACCATGAGTTGCTTACATGCCCCACAATGAAGCTGAACTCCTGCAGGAACAAGCAAACGCCCAGGAACACACGCATGAAATCCCCCATGCTGCTGTGAAGTGGACCCTGGTATCTCAGGTACACATGTGCGTCCTCTTGGCCTGCCAGGATCTGGAATGCTTCACCTCCCCATTTCCCTGTTCCACTCTTCATGTCTTCTGTCAATTCCCATGCCTTTCAGCATTTCCCACTGCGGGGACTCTGCAAGAGGTCCACCATGTGTCATACATGTCCCCTGAGGGGATGTATGGGTGAATAGAGGAGGACTGAAGTGCCCAGGAATCGGGTTGTGTACCTCATCGGACTTGTACCCGGGGTGCACTGTTGCCGGGCATCCCAGAAGTGCTGTGCGCGCTGTGCAGGATAAACGAGCATGTTTTGTGTTGAAGCAAGTGCCACCCCATTTTTCTTTGATGACCAACACGTAGCAAAAATAGAATGAGAATGCGATGAAAACCTGGAAAAGGTACATGAGAGAGAGTGTGTGTGCGTGTGTGTGTGTGAAAACACAAAGCAGAGGACCACAGAGGAAACACAGTAGAGGGCTCCATTTCAATGGTACTGTCTGAGACCCCACTAGCCAAAGTGGTTGTTCTCCGCCTTTTTGCTTCCTCGTTTTCCTTTACATGTGTTGAACGGCCGCAGCATGGCTTTCATCTGCCCATGAACAACCTGTGACTCATAGCAGGTGGCAAGTAGTCCGCGGGAGGGCGAGGTAAAAATGAGCAAAGCTTTGGGTCAACAGGTTTCTTTTGGGGGGAAGACCAACTGAAGGACGGGTGACACTAGGCAACAACTAACGCCCACACCTATGCCCTGCGGGTTTCATCAATCATGGCTGGGCTATGGGGCTGTGGCGGTGAGAGCTGCCCCCAGAACCTCTGCAATGGGTTAGCCTTGGGCTGTAATCTCCGCAGAGGACCCTCCTTACTCTTTGGCTATCGGGGTCTAGGGACAGGGTCACGAGCACCGTCATGCGTCCAAATCCGAAATGAACAACAACAAACCATATTTGGTTGGTAACAACAGCCACCCACCAAACAAGAGAGGTATCAAAAGACCGGGGCAATGGGTAAACCCCTGTTCGTGTGTGGCTTAACAAGAGTGGACTGGTCCGGGACAATTGAGGGACAAGAATTGAATGTATGTCCCAATAGTGTCTCTTGTTTTGTATCACACACATACACACTTGGGTTGACGCAAAGGTTAGGATTGATGCCCAGTAGAAAGCACTGCAAGCTCTGGGCCAAAGTTTTGCACATACTTGTAGATGCACACGTTGCATGATGTTTGTTGTTTACAGCCGCAATTGTTTATGGTGGGAAAGGCTGTGAAATGAATGGCACATACTTCTCTCATCTGCAGAAAACCTGCAATGTTGGAGGCACTTCTTTTCGCGGGAACTAGAGCTACCTGTGGTGGGTCGCGTGAACAATTTCGCCTTGGTTTCGGTACACCTTGGCCAATATGTCGGCCCCCAAGCCCCGGCAGTACCCATGTTGACTGTTTATGGGGTATAAAATTTTATGCTCGCCCTAAACAGTGTCAAGTAGAGCGTTGCTGGTCTTGACAGCATGCTCACACATGTTCCATAAATTGTACGAGGTACAATGATCACATGCAGATGTCAAAATTGGGGTTCGCAAAAAGGAAATTGCAAACACTATTTGCCTCTCTTGTGTCACTGCTGCTAGAGGCAACACCCATGCCAAACCCTGTATCCAAGGTGCTGGCAACCGTGAAGCCATTGTTAAAATGAGTACATCATTGTTCTCTACATGGGAGAGCAACAACAACCTAGTAGAATAGCACTGGGTTCAAACGCTAGCAGCCACAACAATCACAAAACTATTGCATATCCGCCGGTTGAAACAACCGCCGCAGCTGAGTGGCCCCGATTTGGTCACCGTTTCCCTCAACCGGCTGTTTCCCTCAACCAGCTGCTCTTCCAAAGGAGGAGCAAGCTGCTTTGGCCTCTTGGCCTTCAGTCCAGGGCCCTTGCCTTTTCAAGGACATGCAGCGGCGTATCACACAGTAATGTTTTGTGGCCAACACCGTCTTCACGTTAGCAGAGATCTGGTGAACCCTTACACCGCAGTCTTTGAAATAATTCCGCCTGATTTTCAGTGCCTTTGTAATGTGCTATCCGCCAATGACCATGGGCAGGTTCCCTAAGATAGTGTAGAGGAGTTGTACGCCAAAGTGCCGTAAGAATATTACGGATGAAGCTCCGTAAACAAACCACTAAATCGCAAAATACCTGCGCAGTGTTTTGAAATAACATTCCCTTACATCACGACAACAACAGGCTGCAGCTGAGGCACGGGGAACACCCATGGAGACCGCCTCTTCTAGTGCCACAAGGTCCCAATCTCAGACTATTAGGAAGACCCAAACTGCTTCAGCCAAACAGGACCCTGCAGACCTTGAGGCAGCCAAGGCTGCCACAGTGACGACTCCTGGGAATTGGGGACACCTGCATCCCCAATGGCAAGAAGCAGCCTGGACTGAACGCCAAAATGCCAAAGACTCTTGCTCCTTTGGAGGAGCAGTCGCTTGACGGAGACAGTGACCCGCTGGGGGCCACTCAACTGGAACAAGTTCTTTCAACAGCAACCACATAGGCAGTAGCTTTGTGACTCTTATGGCTGCTGGTCTGTCGTAAATCGCAGGTAGCGGGTGGCCCAGAAACCACAAAATTCAGATTTTCCTCTGCATGGAGAGCGGTACGCAATTGAGTGAATCGGATAATTTGGGTGTTTTTTTGTTGATAGCAACCCACTTTAGGGTCTGTGTGGCTCACTTTTTTAACAACCGAGACGCCCTTTGACCAATACAAACTGTGAGTCAGTCATTTGATGTAAGTGTGCTTTCTCCCATTCGCATATTCTGACTTGGGTTTGACGGTCCACATCGGTCTTCTATCTACAATTTTACCACTCTAACAGGCGAATAGTACATTCAAACACCTCTTTTTAGACAAGAAACTCAATAGGGGCAGTATCTCTGAGTGTCGGCAAAGTTGGTTTCTGAGTGTTGTTTTTGGGCTCAAAGTGTCGAAAAAAATGGAGTTTTAATTGAAAAGGACCCCCCCCCCCCCGCGCGCAAAAAAGTCGTTTTGCGCGCAACTTCGTGTGTTGCTTACAGTGCCCCCATTTTGCGACCTGTTCGGGACACCCTCGGTGGTAGTGCACCCCAAGTTGTACTTTATTCGTCCCCTGTGTACCTGTTGCTGAACATGGCATGACTGACCCACTTCTATACAAAATTTTTCTTGGACTCCTGTGGGAATGGTGACCTCCTGTCTGAGGTCCCAAGGTCCTGCTCACAGGCATTCTGGGTTGGTCTCTGCCCAGTGGTTTTTATCTGCTGTCCCCCACGGCTGGGGATGCCCTGTATGATCCTTTCCTTATGACTCCCCTGGGAATGCTCTCCGCACACGCATCAAACGTACACCGCACGTTCAAACACACAAAAGAGAACATCCACGGCGTATCACTTTTACAAGCGGATGCGACAAAGTCCATCTTGTCACTCGTGATACAGCTGTGTGCATCACTGAATTGGGTAAGTGGCATGTGTTGCCCTGGCAAATCAATGCCAGGGCAGAGCTATGCTGTTACAAATTCGCAGACGTATGGGGCCAACGGTTTTTCCAAGGATTTTGTGACTTGCTGTTTTGTGGAACTGACCGCTCGACAAAACGGCTGATGTAGAATTGGCAAGGATACGCCTATTGAAGGCCTGTTGCGTGATACACAGTCATTGTCGAGCAACCCCAGGTGCCACAGCACCGGCAGGTTCACAGGTCAGTGTATACATGCCTTGGATGGGAGCATGGATGGGAGGGAATGTACAAGCAATGTTGGAAGGACGCAACTCGGCATGGCACAAACAACAACGACACAGCTGCACACTCAACCTCTGGAGGGAGGCTCCAATTTGAGTGAGACTTGAGCACTTCCCCTTATGCGAATGAACCCGATGTTTTTGCCTAACCCACATGATCTTGGGGGGCGGGCACGTGACGCGGCGTCTGGCCGTCTGGCTAGACATCAAACACCCGTGGTCTAGCCGGTAGCCAAGCGGGACAAGTTGTAGAGCATTGCCGGGGGTTTGTTTTGGTTCAGTGCAACGGTCCAGACGGGGGGCAAAGGCTGTTCGTTCAGGGGACACGGAGATGTTATAGTTGGTATTCTGGTTGGAATGTTCCAACCACAAGGACTGTGGTGCTGCATCCTCTTCCTCCCATCCCTCCCTGCAATAGACAAAATCCACAATCATTGATGCATTTGTCTCTAGCCAGCCATGTACAGCTCTGCCCCAAAACAGCGAAAGTTCTAGGGCAAGAATGCAAGACATACGTTTTTTGCAAAACATTGGTCCTGTGTGGGCTGCGGCTACCATAATTGTGCACCACGTGTCAGCTCGGGGACCAGGGCCGCATCCCCGGCTGCGACTGCACCTCCCTACCGACCAGCACCACAAGTTGAATTTTGACTCTTTGTGTTCGGCACACGCAACACAAACACTGATGACCACCTCCCCACAAGGTATGCGTGTTCCCGCAACTTCCGGCAGCAGGAGACAGGCCACCAGGAGGACACAGGGGACACAATTTACAGAGGAGTTTGACGTCTGCATATACACACACCCTTGGGCAACGGGTATTTTATGAGGGGGTGGGGGGTGGGGGTAGTAGGGGCAGACTAGGCAAGCTGGCAAGGCCTGCGTGCTGGGTGCTGCTGGGTACTCGAGAAGGCCCTCGGAATCCAGGATCAGAGGTGCCCAGTTGCACAATGCAGTTCAACGGTGCCACGAATCACTGCAGCCGACATACCCCTTGGGCAATGCTTGCTGGATTGAACATGGGCTTAGAAAACAGTAGAGACTCACAACATGCAACCCCTTTTTTTTTGGGCCAGAATCAACCACAGCCCACGCGGGGCATGATTCAGGAATTGGGCACAACAGTTTCTCATCTGTTCTGCGCAATGGATGGTTCTGGTTGGAGTATCTTGCAAGAATATCAGGTTTGCAGTTCATGAGCACAGCCCTAACCCCATGCCACAGTAACTGCCCGGCCCTTGTGGGGGGTGGGCCCAATTAGGGTGAGGGCAGCGACCCTTGGGCGGGGGGGGGGGTCTGCAGGAGTTTGGGAGGGGGTGTTTCTGCAAAGAGGTGATTGCAGCAAATTGTAGGCCTGAGGGTCTGCACTGTAAACAGACCCTTAAAAAAAGATTTCTGGGGCATTTCTGTGCGCCAGACTTCTGACCTTGGACACCTTGCATAGTGCCACGAAGGCCCAAATTGGTGAGTGGCCACGATGCCCCATTCCATGTAAATATTTTTTTGGTGGGGTATCCGGGCCGAGACACGGCGGGAAGGTGGGCCTGGGCATCCCGATGCATACTGGATTTAGATCTAGGGTCGTACAGCATCACCTAAGGCAGGCCGAACTCCTCACAGGCCTGTGTTGCCTTCTTCGGGGGGTGCTGCCTGGGCCGTAGCCACCCTCGAATGTAAATCACGCAGAGTATGCCGCCCAAGCTCGGCCCTGCCCCATCCTGAGGAAGACCAAAGTGCACAGGAGTGATGCCCATTCAATGAGCAATCAAGAACCTGAGACGTATTTGAAAAACAGGTCAGCAAAATGTTGCGGGGGGGGGGGGGGGGATACTTGCGCCGCAAGCGGGCTCAACCAGAACACAAAGATTCTGGCCATGGCCTGCAATCATTTGCACGTTTCCGAAGGTGTGAAGTGCAACTACGTGTGTTGGGTTGGTGACGGTGCCTTAGCATTGTCTGAGTTGGGCTCCCCAGATACTTGAGTTTGCTGAAACAACATCAAGCAGCTGTGGGGGATTATTCTGTGGTATCGGAAGGAGAAGACAGTGTCCCCTCTCTTTGTCAGGGGTAGGCCTGTCTTAAAGATCCTATGTGACTCTGGCCTCACGCCAAAATGTAACATACCCCTGCTGAGAACTCACTTTCGCAGCTGTTGGACTATGTTCACCGACAGCAAAAAAAAATATAAGCAGCTGTGGGGGATTGGAGAATCCCATTTATGACAAATCTAGCCTCCTGATCCCACTCCCCTGAAGAGTTAACAGGTAAAGGGACAGAGAGCCAGCCTGTTGGTGTATTGGTCTCATTGGCCTGCCAACAGATTGACATGCTCCGTTGGCATATGGGTCATCCGTACATTGTCAACTGGACACTCACGCGCGTCCAACATCATACAGTCCTGGCAAAGTCACGGAAGCAAGTGCAACCTACTGAAATGGCCGCCCATGTGGCAGCGACACCTGCAAATATGCATCAGCTCTGAGCTTGATTCCAGTCCCCTAAGGCGTCCGTTGTTGACTGCTGGGCCCAACAACCATGAAGCCTGTGGCCAAAGGGGCAGCCGACGCACTTCCAGTCAGTGCTTGTCTGAGCTCATGTGGCGCTGGAACCCTGTAAGAAAAAAGCAAGCAGCCAGGGGACCAGCTCAAATGTGCACCCTCTCCTATGGAAGGCACCTTGCTCTGCAGCATGGTGGACATGCTGTGATGATTTGCCACAGTTTGGATGAGCCCCACGTTCCATCAAATTTGGATTGTGGCCTATGTATGGCTTACTTTAAATGTGTTGCTGAATGGCCCATATATTGCAGGCTTTATTCATTCTGCACCTTTTATTCATCCTGATTCTCTGCCCATTCACTGCATCTGTCAGTTGGTAGGCCCATGCCATTCTTTCCTGTTCGCCATCGAGCTATTTTGTTGGCATAATCTGCAGTGTCTGCAATTTGCTGTTTGGATTTTGCTGACAATTACAGGTGTTGCATGCAAGAAGTGCGATTGCTGTGCTTCCCTTGTTGCGTACTCATGCGTTTTGTTTCCCCAGATCAACAGATCAATAGTCATTGACAATTTGCAGATGGTTGGTGCAAGTGGATTTGTTCTTTTCAATGGGTCAAGATGTTGAAATGGTCATGGGATAAAACCACCCCCAAGTGGGGGATAAAACCACCCACGGTGGTTTAAGGGTGTGCTTACCGCGCGGCGCGGGCGCACCGCAGGGTAAGGGTAATTAGCTTCAGTGTACACTGTCCAAGAAATATGTACACAAGAACAAAAAGTGTCTGTGCACGTTGAGCTGTTGACACCATCGCTCTTTACACAGGAGAGACTAAGTAGAAGGACTGCTGTGACAAACTAGCCCTTGTAGACCAATGAGGGGCGCTTGATGAGAGGTGAGTTAATCCGGCCACAAGAGTGGCACAAGGGTCCAAGCTTTTTTTTTTTAGATGCGAAATCTTATTTTTTAGCACTTATCTTTTTGGCCCCCCCCCCCCCCCCCCGGGTGTCCAACGAACACTACCCGTTCGAAATGTAATTTTTGTGTACCTAATTAATTTGGTACATAATTAGGTACGAGACATCAGAATTGAGGTTTCAGGCCAAAGGTGCGGGGAAATTAGGGGCTGTTGCAATGTATGTTGCAGAAAACTCTATGTGGTGCGCCTTAAACCGGTGTTAATATGGAGGGGCGAACCAAACGGCAAAATTAAAAGGGATTTGCAAGCCTTGAAGAAGCAAAATGCTTGCAAGGGGATTGAACAAAAGGTGACGACCAAAGGGAAAAACAATGAGGCAGCCATGATCTTCATTGTGCGTGAGACACTCATGGGGACAATTCCATTTGGTAAGGATGAAAAGGGAGTTTATGCAGTTGACGGTGCACCGTGTCATATGCATGTTTCCGTTTGCCGTGTATTTTGGTCGCCGGGCGTTTCCATGCCCCTTTTTATTGGACCACCAAATGGTACGCCATATGCACAAGCATGTGACAAGCCCGGATTCAACGGCACTTTCAAAGGGGAGCTAGAGGAGGAGTATGCCATGTGGGCCGAGGAAAACATCATAGGCCGAACCTTAAAACAGGGCCCGGTACCTCAGCCCTCGCGTGAAGAGGTTGCAAACTGGGTTGTGCGTGCTTTTGGGGCCATTACGGATGATGCCATTCGTGAGGCATGTCGCACCGCGTATTTTCCGAGTGGTTTGAAGTTGTCCCAATTGGAGGACACAGAATTTTTCAAGAAGCATGATCCTGAGTCCGACTCTGATGATGGGTCACAAACTGATACGGATGACTCAGGTGACTCCGATGATAGTAGTGGTGTTGATGACTCTAATAGTGACGATGATCGTGAGTGTGATGTGGTTTGGGCCAAGTCAGGGCGTGGGGTGTGGGGTTTGTGCCATGTTTTTGAGGTCACCGTGTACCTAACCCGTGATTTGATGGAGGACAGTGCTGTCCCATCAAATCTGTCCATCCCCGAGGTGAGCGACTTGGATGGGGGTGCCACTTCTGCCCGTGCCAAGAAAAGCTCCAAGCCCGGGGAGCAAGTTCAGCTTTTCCGCATGAAGCGGGACCACAACAAGGGCTTCTACACGGAAAAGTGTTAAGTGGAAGTCTCCAGCGCATTGTGCTTTGCATGGGCTGGGTATCTCGTGCACAGGGATGTGTTACCGCCGGGTCACAACGTTGTCGCGCGTAGCGAACACGGTGTCCAACGAACACTACATGTTCGAACCCTATTTTTTGTGTACATAATTATTCGTTGGACACGAGGGGGGGGCTAGCAAAAAAAATTTCGCTAAAAAAAGATTCCACGCTGAAAAAACGATTTTTACATGATCATCATGTATGTCTCCAAAAGTTGCACGGGGGGGTTTACAAGGAGTGCTACTGCATCAAGCCAACCCCTGCCCATGTTCACAACTTCATACAGTAGGGGAACGTGGGTTTCGGGACTGACCCAATATGCACCTAGTGGCCCTCTTTCCTTGTTGCCTAATGCATGCGGTGAGGAGGTACCTTATGCAGGGATGTAATGAATGTGGAAGGTTTTGGGTGCATTACGCAGATTTTGTGTTTCGCAACAGGGGTGTCCCGTTGGAGCTCGCACTCAACCCAGGGGCGCAATTTCAAGTTTCAGCGGAACCAACATCTCAAGAATGAGGAAGGGACTACATGCTGGGAGCTGGAACAAATGTCTCACTCCTACCCCCATGCCTCCCTTTCCTTCTTGCCTTTCACACCCATGCTTGACAATTTGTTGCACTGATTGCCCCCCCTTTCATTCCAGTGTTTACACCCCATGCCTAACAACTGTGATTGTGGGGCAGATGCAACCGTGCCAGTGGCCGAACTGGGTGACTGCAACGTGTTGCTGTTGCAATGTACCCACGCTGACACCACGCCAGGTCAGGGGGTTGGACCCTTTTTTACTCTCGCGTATTGCACTACTTGGATACACCGCCAGAACTGAAATGGTAGACAAAATTCGCCCACAAACACACTACAATGCACAAACCACAAAAACAGAAAAGACGGCTTCCCTTGTCGCTTCCTCTCTGCTATCTCCTCTTGTTCGTTTCTCCGCGCGCCTCCTTTGTGTACTTCCTTGTTCTCTTCGACCAATGCTTGACAAAGTCGCTGAATGCGCTGCTCCATATCCTCCAAGCGCTTTTGATACTCCACCTCTTTGGCCTTCAAGCGCTCATTCTCCTAACGCGCTTCACGTACCTCCAACTAGCACTGCTCCAACTTCGCGCATCTGATCCTGCAATCGTTCCCCTTGCGCTTTGAGATCTTGTCGCTGGACCTTCGTGTATGCTTCAGCTGGGCTTTCAAATCTTCGATCTGCGAAGCCTGCTGCAGTATGCGATCACGTAACTGCCACACCTCAACTTTCAAACGGGACTCCTCCACGTCAGACAAGAACTCCTCTTGTAGGCTACCCTTGGTGGCTCTATTGCTTGATCCAGTCGCTGAACTTCAATCTCCTGCTCTATTGCTTGATCCAGCCGCTGAGCTTCGAACTCCGGCTCCATTGCTTGATTCAGCTGCTGAACTTCGAACTCCACATTCTATGGATTGTCCGTAACGATGCACACCTTCGAAATTAGCTCCCGTCCGGCTCCCATCTCCTGCACGGCGTGAACTCAGATCTACATTTGTCGTGTGCTGCTCCGCATGATCTCTAGATCTCCTGCAGCGCGATGAGCTGGCACGGCGAGACTGGTAGTACTCCGCTAGATCTCTGGACCTCCTGCAGCGCGACGAGCTGGCACGGCGAGACGACGGCATCTGTCAAATTATGCGACCCGAAGAACAGGATTGTAATGGCTTTGTTGATATCCAGGATATTTTTCATAATCCATTCAATTTTGTTTGAAGTCTCCGAACTCAGTTTTCCGTGACCGATTATCCAAATCCACTGTTGCAAAGCACAATCAAATCCAACCAAAACATAATTTCATCCTGTTGTTCTGCAACAATAGCAATGTGATCTGAGCCTGTATTTTATTTACATGACAGACACATATATAAACGCGCGTGCACTCTTCAGCTCAGCATGCGCTCATCTTTGTGTGGTACATGCAGTTTATTACAAAGTCTGGTTTCTGCAGCCCCTTCCCCCCCCCAACAGGTGCTAAAAATGGGGTTTTTTGCATGAGGGACCCCGCCGGGCTAAAAAAGGTACTACCCCCCCTATTTTCAAGGTGCTTAAAGCTTCGATTTCAACCGGGAGAGGTCAATTGGTAATGATGAGGTCAAATGTTATAACACTTGGGTTCAGATAAGTTTGATCCATGGTATGTGAGGGAGGTCAAGGTGTCTATGCATGTATGCATCCATGTATGTGTATGTGTGCCCATGCATAATCCAATACAAATCAATGACGAATTTGTTTTCTTCTTCATTCAATTGGTCAAAGGGTGAGAAGGATATCAGAAATTTCCATACTGCAGTGAGGATCTCTTGTTCTCTATCTCTCTCAATCTCTAGGAGAAGGAATGTTTTTTTATCTCCCGCTCTCTAGGCAAAACAGCCTGTCCTTCCCTCTCCATTTTTTGGAGCTATGGTTGGGGCAATTGAGGTTGGAGATATCTTAGGAGTACCCATGCTCCGGTGCCTTTGGCTTGATATGACAATATCATTGATCTCACTGTAACATCAACTCACGTGGGTAACATGTATGCATAAGTGCAATTCACATGACAATTTGATGCAATCCATTCTCTCTGTCTCTCTCTCTCTCTCTCTCTCTCTCTCTCTCTCTCTCTCTCTCTGTCTCTCTCTCTCTCTATGTCTCTTTCTCTCCACCGAGTACGTCTGCTTCGTGACTTGTCTTGCTTGTTGCCGTTTTGCTGTCGGTAGGGATTTGTGATTTTCATTTTCCCAAAGAGTTTCCTAGGCTGAGATAAAATAGAAAGAACCACTAGCCAAAAATGGAACCAGCAAGGCAAACAGATATGAATAAGCAACCTAGGCACCCAGGCTCGACACGAAGCTTATTGCACTTTGACCACTACTTGTTTCTTGCTGCTTGCCCGCAGATTCCCCGATTTTTGATAGTTTGATGAAATCAATTGTTTTGTGCAACCCAGGAAAATCCGAAAAACCAAAGTTGCAGGAGGGCACAATTTGGGACCACAATACTCGAAACATGAAAGGCCGTACATAAGTAAAGCAGGAACAATCACTAAAGTACAACAGTGGTAAAGTAGATTCGGATAGATAGTTAAAAACACTTAAGATATGCATAGAAAGCTGCCCTCATGGGCACCCTCTCTGAGGCACGGTCACTTTCAGATGTGAACCCCTTGTTTTTTGTCCCTCAGGTGCTGAGGTGGCATGCCTTGTAGCACTGAGGTAACTACCATGTCACCACGGATCTTTCTACTTAGCTTGGCTGACTGTGAATTGAACATGTTATGCCCACAACTGCTCCAAAACCGTTGCTGTTCTGAAGTCTCTGAATTCTCCGCCAAAACCAACATGCGCAATTCTGATCTTTCCCCAATACGAACACGAAACCACAAACCGAAATGGACGTCGTTGATCACGGACAATGTTCAGAACGCTAGAGAATCCGAACACATGTATGTGTGCAGCGCAAATGATGAAATACATAATGATAATCCAGCTCAACAAGATTCAATACCATCAAGGCATGAGAACACCGTGAATCATTGTGCAATAGTATTCAAAAGCGCTGTGCGCGCGATGACTTATGGGAAGCCGCTCAGTCCATCACAACCTAGGACCTCTCAAAAGAAAGTTAAAACAGGCTTCCACTGTTGATTGCTTTGATGATATTGTTTTCTTTGTGCCTCTGCTTGCTCCTGCTGCTTCTTGATGCAGCTCAGGCTTTCCAAATACAAATGTTTTGTTGAGACAAACCAAAACTCCCAAGTGCCCACAGTGCAAGAGAGGAAATACAGGATCAAATCCACAACATGAAGGGCTGCAGTCAAAGGAGATAGTGTATCAACACAGGAACTCACAATAACTACAGATTTAGGAAACGATAGTCAGAAAATATCCTACAATCATGTAAAAACTGCCCACATTGGCATCCTCTCTTTTATAGTGCCATCTATAGATGTGCACTCTTTGTTTTGGGTCCCATACGTGCTGAGGTGGCATGGTATGTGGCGATGAGGTCACTGCCATGTCACATGGGCCCTTCCTACTTAGCTAGGCTCACTGGGAATTGAACCCAAGACCTCTCAAAAAGAGGTGCCTCAGCCCCCTAGGGTGCAAACCACTAGGATAGCTAAGCATGCATGAGAAAAGGTGGAAAAATGTATAGGGACTGAATTAATGTCAGCGCCTCAGTCAGTCCAGGAAATGGTGCTTATGTCCAATCAGTTGGGGGGTCAGGGGTCCATACAACATCCAAAGTGCAATGCTCTGTTTTATAGGTCAAAATGTTTTGTCACCCCCTTTTGAATAGGCCAATACTAAGATAAAAATGCAGTATGCCTTCAGGCATCTCTAAAACAATTAAGGTTTGAGGTTTGAGGTTTGAGGTTTGATTTTGCGGGTACTAGACGCCTTTCGGCCCCGGGGGGCCACCTGGTCGGGCCAGGTGATATCCTCCCCACCGGGTCGTAGTGGGGGGCCCTCTAAGATGCACCTCCTGCCTGGTGGCGGAGTCCCCCGGGTTCACAGGGCTCGGAGCCCCGTCCCTCCCCGGCTTCCCCATTTCACCACTCCCCGGTCAGTGCATCAATTCGCAGCCGTGGCTGCGGGCGCTTACCCGACGCGTTGCGCCCCTAATGCGTGGTCGCCCGGGGTGCCGGCGCTGCCGGGCCCGTGCTACTGGCTTGTCGCCAGTGGGACCCCCGTGGGCTGGCGCGGAGGCTGCCTAGCCGTGGGGCTGATGCGTGGCGCTATGCGCCACTACTGCCTTGGCGGGTGCAGTGCCCTGGTCGTGTGTGTGCGGCGCTCGCGGCCGGTTCGGGGGGGTTGGGGCCGGTGCCGGGTGTTGTGTCTTCCCCGTTTCCCCCTGCCCGCCCCGCGTTTCCTGCGCTGTGTGTGGAGGGCCGTCCCGTCTGGGTGTCCCTTATCCTTGCTCGCTGGTACGCCATTCCATGCGGTCTGTGCGTTCCGCAGGCTCGGTCCGATTGCCCTTCTGTTTTTCCCCGCGTGTCCTTTGTGTGTGTGTGCGCTCACGCTGTCGCGGCATCCGCGACCCCCCCCCCCCCTCCCCGGGTTGGTGTGGTGCGCGCACCTCGCGCGGTCCCGGTGCTGGGCGCTGGTAGGGCCGTTCCACTCGGTCCGTGCCCCTCCGCGTGTCCTGCCTCGGTCCCGTGCTCCGTTTGGCTTGCTTGGGGGGGGGGCGGCCCGGTCCCGTTTCCCCCTACCTGGCTTGGGGCTGCGCACTCCCCGTGGGGTGGGTGCGGGCGTGGGGACCCGTCACCAACCCCACCGCGCGCGCTCTTGCGAGCTGGCCTTGCGAGCTGGCTTGGCGCGCTGTAGGGGCGGCACGAGGGCGCCCGGGGGGGGCGCCTCTTGCCTTGGTGCGGGGCGTCCAGGGTCGGGCGCTCTCCCAAGTGGAATGTGCCCTCGGTAAAAAAAAACTGGACATGATGGGTTCAAATACATATTATTGAGAGGACAAACCCACGCAGTATGATTTTTCCGAGAAATAGCCTGAACATTATCTAAAGAGATGTGCAATGTTATGTGTTGATGATTCGGACGTGAATGGCGGAATGGACCGGAAAGTGATGTCTACCGGATAACCGATTCCTATTCATGGACGAAAAGCAAACCTCCGCATACAATGTTCTCCTTAACCGTGTATGGATGTCCCTTCTAGCAGGGATTTGGAAAATTGTGAGTCGTGGGAAGGCTATCAACATAACACTCGCAATGGGGCCGCCGATCTATATTTGTGTAGAACTAAAAGAACCGATAAGGGCCATTGAGGCTTAAGTCATTTTATGATCTGAATTTGGATGAATTGATGGTGTCCCGGATATACCGACGACGTGGATGCAGGTTTCTATGAATGGGTGTCTTCATTATTTTTTTTTTATAAAAAAAGAGTCGGACGTCCAAAGTGCGCCATCGACAAATACGAACAATGAAAAGTCTAGCATATAATCACACAACAGACACGTTAGAGTGTCCAAGAGGCGTCGCACGGGCATCAAGCAGGTGTCAACCGGGCAACGGGTGGGCATCAAGGAGGCCGGAGGGGAGCACCAAGGGACACAAAGGCACAAAAACCATGTATCAAGGGGACGTCAAAGAGGTGTCACGGACACGACGCAAACGGGTCAACAAATAGAGGCATAAAGCCGGCGTCCAGATACCTCAAGTTGCGTAAGTGGAAAGGCACAGCCCCCCTTTAATAGCTTGGGAGTTAGGTTTGGCAAATTTTGGAAGTTTGCGAGATGAAAATTGATGGTTTTTTCAGGCAAAAAGGCGTACGCTAACATGAATGCACCGAAGTACTGTCACGAATGCAAATGGGTCTTCCTTGGGTGGTGCCGGATTGTCTCATGTTTTTTGGGTGGCCCTAAAAAGATCTACAAGGTTGGGACCCAGCTTTCATTGTGGATCCAACCTGCAGCATACAATCAGCGGTCAAATTACATTTTGGCCTAATTCAACCAAGGTGGATTAGCTACTAATGCAGCTAAAATTGTTTTTCGTTGGTTTGACACATACTTACAAACATTAGCAACTTGTTGATGTTTCTTTGACACAAGGCTTTTCAGAATGAGTGAAAATTTCATCACCAGATGGGGAAATAGCACTTAGCGCATTTTTGGAAACTCAAACCGCAACAAACAGTACGCCCAATATCAGCGCAGAGATTCTAGTGTATTTTGTTCTCAACTTCGAATCACTTTACCTCAATCGCCAAGTTCGTATTATCTCGCTGCAAAATAATTTTCGTTTGACACCATGAATTCATAAAACACATTCGTTTTCCATGTCAAGCAACGAAGAATCTTTACAAATTCACGAAAAAATTCCGGTACTAGTTGCAAAAGGCAAGAGAAACCAGAAAAAAAAAGAGAGAGGACCGTTTCAGGAGGTTCAACTGCAGCTGATCACGGGTGTATGGCCCATTATGGGTGTTTCACGGGGTAACTTATAACATTTGTTCTGGGAGAGCACACCTTTTTTTTGCACAATTTTCTCACGAACAACAGTTCTCGATATCTAGACTGTTGTTTCACGCTACAGTGCTATCTTGCCAACAACAATCCCCTTCTTGACGCCGGAGCCTAGCGATGTTCCTACTTACAGTAATAGCACATTCTTACGTCTGCGGTAATTTCAAGGCTAGCATATTCTTATTCGCATATTCTAGTGCGAGCAGCCACACTGCATATTGTTTGAATTTGATCCGTTGGTGTGCCCCGGCGACTCTTTCTGTTGAGTGCCCTCAACCAATCTTGACAATGTGTGCTCACCTTTTGACCTATGCAGAGCACCTTGTTGCTTTGGATAGCCCCCGAAACAGAAAAGATGCTGAAAAATGCAGAAAATCAACAAATCAGCCATTGTCGCTGCACTTCCCCAGGTAAAAAGAAACGAGTACAACAGAAAACCAAATGCAGCATGCTGAGTACTCCAGGGGCAAGAAATGGCTGCCATGAGCAACAGCAGATTGTCTGACCCAGAGGCTGAGACACTGAGAAGCACGTGCATTCTCAGAATGAGAAACACCAGCAGCGGGCCATACAATTACTGCAAATCTGTACTGGCAAATCATAAGGCAACAACATGACCACTGGCTGATTATCAAAGGGGCTGGGGTTTTGGAGTTGAGAAAACCAATGTACTGTGCTATGCCATCAATATGCAACAGACAACGGTCATGCCAGCCCAAAACTCATTTTTCTTTCATGGCTTTCTTTGTACTGAGGCAGAACAGTCAGCAGCAGATGAAAGAGAGCTGACTGCGATTTCATGCAATTACAGTGGGCTGGCAACACATTGGCCTCTCGTGTGCATCATAGCAAAATGCCCCAGATTTTTTGTACATCATCACACTGTTTATAGTCCAGCTCAGACCCGCGTGGGAATGCAAGAAAGGAAGGAAGAATGGCATGGAGGTCAGGCTACACACATGGGTGGCAGGAGGATTACAGCCACCTAACAAAGCACCCAGGCTGAGGCATGAATACCTGGCTCATTGGGGCCATCGGCATATGCAACAGACAACGGTCATGCCAGCCCAGAAGTCACTTTTCTCGCCTGGCTTTCTTTGTACATTCAGCAGCAGATGAAACAGAGTTGACTGAGGTTTCAACCCATCACAGTGGGCTGGCAACAAACTGGCCTCTCGTGTAGACAAACAGCGCAGCACAGCAAATTGCCCCAGATTTGTTGCAAGAGTGAATGAGACGGCCCAGACGCTGTGAGACAGAGGGAGAGCGCTGGCATATTTTGTTGAAGATTCTGATGTATCCTGAGGTATGTACACCTGATTGTGCAGTACAGCTGTAGGGCACAAGGCCCGTGACAGGCGGGTGAGACCTTGATCCACACGCCATGGCTTTGCACAGGCAAAACAACCAAACTCTGCGGTTGGTCCTACTGCCACATGGACATGGTGTGCAAGCTGCCACAGCCCACACCTCTACCGCCCACAGCAAATGGTTGCTTTTCGCCAGCTCCAGTTTCAAATTCATCAGAGAAACCAAATATATTGGAGATGCACCCACACTCAGAGTGTGCACGCCTGCACCCACAGCAGCAACATCTTGCTTGCGACACAGTGTCCCACGATGCCTGTCATCTCCTTCCTTCTCTTCTCCAGTCTCCTGGTCTGCTCTTGCTCACAAACCAACTCGCAGCCTGGCCACTTGAACGGCCTGCAACACATGAGGAAATCTATCTGCAAACGACTCATTGTCCCTGCAGATTCAACCTTTGAATGCACACAAATGAGAACTAAATGCCAATGTGCTCAAGACAAGACGCGTGCTGCCGAACCAGAAGCTTCCGTTGTCTCCAACGACCATAAGAATTCTATGTCCTCCCTGTGTCCACACTGTGACCAAGAGTCTACAGTGGGCTGTGACACTATTGAATGGGGTTTTCGACGCCTATGTACACCCCTGCATTGCATGCGATGCATGCAGGACATGGGAAAGACGCACACAGATTTGAAAAAACCAACGTCTCACCCAGCTGCTTAGCCGCAGCTGCTTAGCTTGGCCGCAAATCTTTCAACCCTTCATACCCACAGCAATAAAAACTAAATTCCCCAGCACACACCCCTCCCACCAAGGGGGCATTTTTGCACAGTGCGTGCACAGCGCCAAGTACTGCGGTGTTCGTCCCGGGAACACCCCTGAAAACCACCTCCCTACAGAAGCATGCATACTCAATTCGAAACTGTGAAATTCAAACGTCACGTCTTCTCAAGATGATCTCTGTCCAAAAGCATATATCGGAAACAATATACTTGGGTTCACCGTGTTAAAGAACACATGAAAATATATTAGGGACTACTCGGGGACATCAATCTCAAAAATACGTTCATGCATGCAACCCGGACACAAGTAAATGTCGCATGTGGAGCACTCGGAGGTATCCCTTTTGCCACAAACTTGGCAGAGATAGGTATTGTCCTCTTCTTCATCAACCTCAGGGGCCGGTTCCTCTGTCCAAACGGAAGAAGGAAGTCCATGGTGAATGCAATAGAAGGTCTGAGGACACGAGGGGCAAAGTATGATGTCCTGCAGCGGACACCCTGAGAATGTATCACCATAGACCCGGCTCAGGGTGCCCATTTGCAAGGGTACTTACATGCATGGGTGGGGGGATGATGCTACAATTATGCACAATGGCAATGGTACACTGTGACAATGCTGTGCGGGTGCCAAATGCCAATCATACACCCCAAAAACTGGCTACCGGTAGTGGAAAGCAGCCGACTTTTTCCCCCCCGCGCGCACAGCACATGGTGTGCCCCCCCAAGACTGGCGGCACATACACCAAACCGCACCATGCACCCACAGGGCACACCCATGCACCCAGCAGCCACCTTCTGCACCAATGCACTACACCCGCAAGACACTACAAAAACTTCCCAGACTAAGGGTATCTGCAGGCATAAACCAGCTGCACACTTGCCCAGGTGGCGGTGAAGCTGCGAGACAATGAATGAATGAATGAATGAATGAATGAATGAATGAATGAATGAACACATCGATGCACAAGGGCACAAGCCACGTTGCAACTGTGCTCATAAGGCAAACACCACTTAACTCCTTCCGACCCCTTGCGAGAACAACGGTAAAAACACTGCAAATAAAGGGAACAACACCCCCTGTTGGTCGAACAAGGGCGCACCGTGCAAAGACACAAGCAGCTAAGCACTGCATCATCGCGGCCCAGACCGCCATGTCTATGGAGGTGCATCAAAATCACGTACCGAAGGGAGGGGCAAGAAGTGGCAGAACAGTCACCGGCATCCCTGAAATACCATCCCCCAGCCCCGAATCACGGGAACTACTTGATCTTCACAGAAAACCAGAACGTGGAACAGCCAAATTCCATGCTTCCAACAGTTGCGGAAACAACACCTAGTGTTGTTCTGAGGGGGGCGTTGTTCTCGCAAACGAGGGGAGTGGGGTACTCCACCGTGGCTCGATGTTTCAATAGAAGCACAGTGGCCTCAGATCACAGATGCGTTCACATGAAAACAGACAGAAAATGGAATCGACTTTACATGGAATATCATCGCTCCAATAATAAGAACAAATGCACACACCTCATCCACCACACGCATGCCTTGCGCAAGAGCCAGACAAAGCGGCTGTGGTGTCAGAGGAAGCATTTGGTCGTCAAAGACGCGCATCTCTGATATCCGAGCGTCTCCTCGGCAATGCATAGAATGCGCGCAGACATGGACATGGGCATTAAAATACCGGAGGGATCAGAACATGCCAGGCCATGGGCCAAGGGGGGGGGGGGGGGGGGATGCACAGAGACATGCAATTCACGGAGTGGCGGCTAGCGGCTGCAGACCTGTCTGCTGTCAAGCGGCGCCGGTTGCCTACGCTGTTTACGTACGCGCCATCGCCCTCGGCCTTGTTTTCCTCGCCCTTCGATGGCCGTGGGTGGATGCGAGGACTGGGAGAACGGGGCAACGCGCGCGGGCGCCCCGTGGCGTTGGGCGGGTGCGGCGTTGCCCCGTAGTCCAAGCCCACAGCCTTCGGAGGGAGAGTACGGCACGGCACCCCCCGGACGAGAGAGGGAATGTGTCGTGGACCGGCGGCGGGCAGTGATGGACACGCAGGGGCGGTGGGTGAACAGGAGGCCGCAGCGGTCTTCTGGATCAGAGGGTTTTAACAGGGAACTGGGCCAGACATGCCATGAGTGTCCGGCAGTGAAATTGGTGCTCAGTAGGAACCGGCCCCGTATCAACGGCCACTCGGTAATACCCGCCCCCCGCACCACCAGAACTCAGTAGGAACGTGCTGCGTCCGGCGTGTAGGACCCTGCTCCATCGGATGATGTCTGGGCTGGCAGACGCTGGTGGCATGTCTGGACTGGGCTGCATTGCGTTTTGAGGGGGGGAGGGGGGGTACATTGTGGATACGGTTGGGCTCCTGAGCGGTTCCCTCTGCGCACGGGGGGGGGGGGGGACGCTGGGAAGAGGCCTTTGCCTCGTGCCGCGCCGCCAAGCGATGGCCTGTGCATTGGGATGCGGAACGCACTGGACACGGGGTTGGGGTCCATCGGTGGGACGTGGAAACCAAAACATCGGGGGGCATCCACGACACCGAACGGGGACGCGTCGGATCCGGAAGACTGGGAGGCGGCCGGGAACGGGCCGCGGCGAGGGAGGGCCGCATCGCAGGCGGCGGTCAGGCGGGTGCGGCCGAAGGCGGCCTCGATGAGGTCTCGGGCCAAGGCGCCGAGGGGAGCGGGGCCGGTGGCGTCGAGGGCCGGCAGCAGCGCCTGCGGGACCACGTGCTCCTCCTGCGCGTCGGAGCCGCGGTCGCAGGCCACAAGAACGTTGCGGAGGTAGCGCTGGGGCCGCGGGGGGACGCGCAAGCGGCGGCGGCCCAGGGACGCCCCTCCATCCGCCGCTGCCGGCCCATCCGCCCCCTCGCCCGAGCGCGCGCGCGCACCGCCGCGGGGCCGCCCCCTGCGGCCGGGCTACACGACGGAGTACTTCGTGATGACCGTCCGCGCGTCGCTCCGCCGGTCGTTCCAGTCGTCGCCCTCGCCGGTCGCCTGCCACCGCGTCGCCCGCAGCACGACCTTCGCCATCCCGAACTCGTCGTGGGCGTTCTGCGGGGCCGTGCCCCAGTCCTTCCGGAGCACGCGCTTGTAGGCCCCGCGGTCGTGGGTCTTGGACAGGAGCGTCTTCAGGAACGCCATCAGGTCGTCGCACACCTGCGGCCGCGTGGACACACCGGGGCCGCCCCGGGGCCGGAGGGTGGGGGGGGGTATTGGAAGGGGCTGGAGGGGGGGGGGCGGTTGGCACAAGGCCTCGGTATCGGATTGTGTGCCTTTGGCGGCGCCCATTGGCCTCTCACCACTGCACATTCTGACCCTCTGTGGGTCCGAACGTGTTTTGGTTGTGTCAACGGAGCCCCCGGATGACTTGTCCTGTTTGACTACTCCGGGGGTCGGCCGTCCCGGAGACGGGGCTGTTGCCCGTGCCGTTGTCCAGGTGCATCCAGATGCACCCCCTGAGTCCAGGGGGGGGGTTTGCCGACTCCAGCAAAGTCAGCGCTGGTGTTGGGGGGTGGGGGGGTGGGGGCCACCGCGGCAGTGACCCATGCATTCAGGCGGGCCGAAAGATTTGAGGCCTAAATCCTCTTGGCACCGAAGGCGCCGAAGCAAAATTTTGGCTGTCAGCCTCAAACATTGGAACGGGATGAGGGGGGGGGGGGGGTTACCCTCCCTCCTCCTGCGGTGTACGGCCGTTCTAATACATCACTGCCTGAGGGCTCTCCCGCGCGCAGGACATCACAGCACGTGCCCCAGGCAACAGCCGGCAAAAGGCGGTTTCTGGCGGTCGGACACGAGGCCGTCAGGCAAGTGCCGGCGGTTGGAGGGCCGTTGGGCGTGGAATGGGGCCCGATGGGGGGCAGGGGGCGGGCCTCCCCCCCGTCCCCCAGCCTCCGAGGCCGGTGGGCGGCGTCCCCGCCCCTGCCCCGCGCCCCCTCTGGAGGGGCAGTCTGGGTGAGGACGTGATTCGTGACCGAGTTGTTGCGATGCTGCAGTGCAAAGGGCACAGTCCATCGCATTGGCTGCCCCCCTGACGTCAAGTGCCAGCCTCAACGGCATTTGTAACCGACAGTAACCACCCCCAACCGCTTCGGCAACCGCCTCCAACCGGCCCCCCCCCCTTCAGGAGATGCTGAGTTGTTAAGCAAAACTCTGGGGGGGGGGAGGTACCCGCCCCCCCCATCCAGGGCGCCCAGCCTACGCCCAGCCCCTGTCCCCCTGACGCCAAGTGCCAGCCTTCGGTCATAGACCCGCAGGGTCCACGCGACAGGCCCTCGCAGTGCCATTGCACTGCCCCGGGGGCTGCGCCGGTCCACTGGGGGCGTTGTGCCCAGACCGCCGCACACCTCCGTAAATCGCTCGACGGTGTACTTGCCACTGGTCACGCACGGGTGCCTCTTCAGCTGCGGCTCCATGTTGATCGAGAACCAGCTCTCGATCTCCGGCGCCTCCTCCTCGGCCACGGGCAGGGGAGAGACGAGCTCCGGGAACTGCCAGCCGGACAGCTCAAACGGCGTGATCTGGGGGGCGCATGTGGCGTGAGGCGGGGGCAGCCGCGGACGGGGGATTGGGGGGGGGATGGGGAGGCAGAGGGGGGGGAGGGAGGGAGGGAGGGAGGGAGGGAGGGAGGGAGGGAGGGAGGGAGGGACGGGGTGTGTGGGATGGGGCCGTGGGGGACGGGGATGGGGCTGTGGGGGCATGGGGGGTAGATGTGGGACGAGGCTACGGGGGATGGGCTACGGGGAATGTGGGATGGGGCTGTGGGGGATTCAGGGATGTGGGATGGGGGGATTGGGCGGCCTAACTCGCAGTCCGGGTCCGTGACCGCGGGCACCGGGTGTTGCTGGCCCCATTGTCGCGGGCCTTTGCTGCCTCGTCACCGACCGGGACCATTCGGGGAGTCCAGAGGAGGGAGCACCCGATGTACCGCTCCCCAACCGCCGGTGGGGGGGGGGGGGGGGGGGCGCTGGAGGGCAACAACGACCGAATCATGACGTGGATCCCGCCCACACTGAGGCACACGGCCACCGCCACGCCCTTCATCCAGGGCCCCCTCCCTGTCCTCAGACCCCGTGCCACGGTCCCCACGTCCCACATGGCCCCATCCCACGTCCTCAACACCCCATCCCCCCTCCCCCCCCTCACCACACCATCCCACATCCCCCCCAATGCCCGATCCCCTCCCCACAGCCCAAACCTGACGTGGTATCAAGTCCAAACAGAGGCTGCAGGCAGGGCCCCTGGGCAGCCGGTTTGTACACCGCGTCAAGTGCTGGGCTCCAACTCCAACCCCCCCCCCCCCCGCCCCCACCCCCCGAGGGATGCATCAGAAGGGCAGGGGCCTCGGAGGCGGCCCCAGAGGCGTTAGGCTGGCGGTTGGAGGAGGTTGCCGAAGCGGTTGGGGGCGGTTACTGTCGGTTCCAAATGCCGTTGAGGCTGGCACTTGGCGTCAAGAGGACAGTGGCTGCGCATAGGCTGAGCGCCCTGGAAGTGGAGGGGGGGTTACCCCCCGGCCCCCTTCCAATACATCCCTGCCTCCCTCCCACTGTCCGCCCCACCCCCCCTCCAATGCTGCAGGTCCCCTGGGAGGGCGGGGGTTGCCACGGCGGTGACTGGCGGTGAGGCACACACCGGGGGTACAAACCGCTCGGAGGGCCGCACCGTTCTGCACCGCTGGCCATCACATCCGAGGGGCTGAGGGTGGGGGGCGGGAGGAGGGCCGCCCCCCCTGCTCCACGGTGATGCTGGGCCTCGACCGCCACGTAGTAGAAGGGGCCAAGGGGGGGGTTACCCTCCTTCCTGCTCCGGTGTACGGCCGTTCTAATGCATCACTGACCTCCACTCCCGCCTGTCGGCCGGGGGCACCACATGCGGTCTGCATCCGGTGCACCCTCAGTATCCCGGAGCCTTGTGGCCTTGGGTATGACCGGAGTAGGAGGAGATGGACGCCGAACCAGGCCATTGCTCAAGGGTGCGGAGGCGTCGGGGGTTGTTTTGGGCCCTGGCCAACCCGTGCCCCCCCCCCCCCCCCCGCACATACATCAGAAAATTGTTTCCTTCGCAGAAAGTGTGATTTCTGGAAGGGGGCCCTTGGGAAGCCCCTCCACCGCCTGTTTGAATATTGACCCTCGACCGGGTGCGAAAACTTTTGGGGGGCTGGAGGGGGGGGGTCTGGGAGAGGGGTACATGGGTCGGCCGGTCAACCGCCGGGGTCCCCCGGGGGGAGGGGGGGTCAGTGGGTACCCCAACATACATGCCTCAAAATGATCCCCATGACGCACTGATCATTTGGAAGATACACAAGTGGGGGAAAATAATGCCCATCAGCTCAGGCTCCTCATCAGCCAAGGTCCGACGCGGAGGTCGGGTCGGGGGTCAAAACTATTTTTAGTGCTTTTCACCCATTTTTGAATTCTCCACAAAATTCTTCAGCACTTTGAGTATAGACACAATGGATTAAAAAAAATCCCCCTCAGGAGGCCAAAAACAAAAACAATTTTCGGCGCCGAAGCACTTTCCCATGAAATCTCAAATTGGAGAAAGACGGGTTCCAAAACCCTTGGGGGGTCTGGAGGGGGGGGGGGGGGGGGTTGGGGTCTGGTTCTCGAACAGGCCACTCCCCTTGCCCCTTTCTGAGAGGTGGGGAGTGTCTTGCCACTCAGCACCAGCCGGCCTGCCCCACACGCAGACAACAAGAGCGGCGGATGCGGAACGTGGTCGACAGCTGGAGCCCCCCCCGGCTGACCCCCCCCCCCCCCAACAGCGCCGGCAGGCGGGGGGGTGGAGGTTGGCACAAGGCCTTGGTGGTTGGCTGTGTTAGCCTGTGGCGGCGCCTATTGGCCTCTCGCCTGTGAACCTTCTGCCATGACAAGCAGGCATCCGCACTACTGCGGGCATCCGCACTGCCACGGGCATCCCCCTGCCTGGGTGGGAATCCAGAATGCAACTTCAGCCCATGGTGTCCTCCCCTGACGGCCTGATCAGTGTCCGGTATGCGGTCATCACGAAGACCCCAGGCCGGGAGGTGCTCACCACGACCAGGGGGGGAGGAGGGGCGGAAGCAGCACTTGTGAGCAGAGGGACAAGGATCGCCGACCAAACCTCCTTGTCCCCGGCTGCTTGGGAAAAGCAGCGCAGACATCATGCCACCCCCCCCCCCCCCTGTGCCAGCCTTTGCTTAGCAACGGGGTGGGGGGCAGAATGAGAAGGGGAAGCACCCCCTTTTGGCAGGCACCCAGAGCACTTGACGTACCCCCAGGGGTGGAGGGGGGCTCAGCTCAAGAGGCGCACACCCACTCACCGACCGACCAACATGAGGGAAATTATAAGAAGACTGCAACACAAGCGGGAGGGTACATGAGGCATCACACAGACGATGCGTGTGGGCCATGGGTGGCCCAGTGAGTGCCCCTGTGCCCCTTCCGCTTGGAAAACCGCCATCCTCCTGTGGCGGCCCCGAGCCCTGCTCGAGGGGCCGCAGGGGCCTTGAAGTCCACGTCATTCGGCCCATTCTCTTGCAGACCTCCTAAGTCTCCGGCACCGAAGTCACCGGCCCATTCCACGGCCTTGTAAAAAACTGTAAAAAACGTAAAAAAAACTGTGAAAAACTGTAAAAAACTTGTAAACAACTGCACAAGGGGTTGTGGGATGCATCCCGTCATTGCCTGATCGTTGCTAAATGGTTTGTGATATTTCCTCCCGGCTTTTGTCAACTTTTTTTTGGGCCTTTCAATGGTTTGATACACCCAGCACATAACAAACCACACGTCAGCACAGCAGTAACGAGTAACACAGCCCCTGCATGCCCCTTGTTGTTTCACTTTTCTTGTTGTAAATTGCCAGTCACCACAGTCACCGAGTGTAAAAACTCCCCAACCACCAATCACCGAAGGTCACCGAAATCCCGGCTACTTAGGAGCCCTGCTCTTGTGCTCTTGAGTGTGCATGTGGTTGTGTGAAGAGGGGGGAGGTTCTACACTGTCGTGTGGCCGATGGGGTTGCTGTTGTAGGGGAGGCCCTTTCTTAGTGCCTCGCACACCCCGCGACTGCCTTTTTCAAAATGTTGGGTGCCTCCTTCGGATGGAACCCCCCCGGGGGGGTGGGATGGTCCATCAGTGGGTTGGTGGTGTTGAGGGGAAGCGCTATATTCCCGGCGCCGAGGGCGCCCAACAATTCTTTCCCTTGGCAGGCTGGAGGCCGCCAGGAAATACAATCCCTATTCACAGTTGATGCCTTGTGCCCCACAGTCCGGGAAAATGGTGCCGGGGGTTTGCGGTGGTATTGAAACAACGGTGCCAAATCTTCTCCGCACCACATTTCCCCATCCCGAACTCCGCAGGCACCAAGCCTCCAAAGGGTCCCTGTTGGAGCAAAATGCGCGGGAACGAGGGCCGGGGCCCCTCAAACACCGTGGCAGAATGTGGCACCCTTTGGGCGGGCCCAGGTTTGCCTGTTCCAAAAGGCCCCCCCCCCCCAGGTATTGCTAATTCAGCCGTCATGGCGACCCATCCCTAAAGCAATGCGCACACGTGGCACACTGAGGCTCTGTGGCAACCCCTGATGGAATTCTGGGCCATTGTGGGTAATCAGAAGATGAGGCGCAAAGATGCCAGTGGGCAAGTGGGTACATAGCGGTGACGGTTGTATGTTCAGTACCGCACTGGTGATGTTCGACACATGTCTGTGGGCAGGTGTCGGCGGGGGCCGCAGGGTGACGCGTGCTTTAAGTGCCAGGCGGGGCGCAGCCCGAAGGTCGAGCATACACTAACGCAGGGGGGCGGGGATGCGGTCGCCGGGATTGGCAAAAAATGCGGAAAAATGCGGAAAAATGCGGCAAAGAATGCGATAGAAAATGAGATTTTGTTAGAATGGTGTATGCCCCTCGAAACCCCTATGTTTCGTCTCGTGTTGCACAACTGGGCGCTCAAAGCATGGACGGTTTGATGGAACAACTTAGTGCAGTAGTTCAACTCAAGGATATCACGGACTAGGCTCAACCGAGAGGCAAAAGCTGCAGCTACTTGGTCAGGCCAGACCGCTAAATCTCCGCGCCGCGCGCGCACAGCGTCAGGTGCTCCCCCATTGACCCAAACCGCCGGGCTCCCCCCTGGGGGGGGGGGGGGGGTACTCCAACATACATACCTCAAAATGATCCCCATGACGCGCTGATCATTTTGAATATACACAACTGGGGGAAAAGCTTTTCAAAAGAAATTTGCCCGTGCGCTCTGGATGGGTGCTGTTAATTTGTGGTGTGCTCCAGATGGTTGCTATTATTTCCCAGTGCTGTTATTTTGTGGTGCGCCTCCGATGGCTGCTGTCCCAAGAAAGATTGTGGAATGTGTTTGGTTGTCTGTTGTTTATTGGTGGAGGCTGTTGGATACCCCACTGAGGGAGTTCATCTGCACAGACATATTGGGGACAAACTTCTTCATGGCCACATTCCATAAAGGCATAGGCATAGCAGTGCACGCTGATGGTCACCCAACATGCTGAAAGAAGGGAATGGACTGCCGTGTGCAATTGCTGTGTGATGCCCTGCTGCTTTGAGGAACCGCAGAGAACTCCTGCTGCTGTGTGGCAGCACAAAACAAGCCTGCTGCCCGGCGGTGGCACAATAAAGCGCTCCTGCCCTACGGCACCACAAACAACCCTTTGTGAAAATTGCTAAAAATCAAAATTTGCCTGCAAACGACACATCGCACCCTGGCATGCCATGGCACCCCCCCCCCGTAAGCGCGAATTGGTGATCCCCCCCCCCTGGGCAAACCCCCAGTGTGCCCCCCTCCGACGCGTGCCGTGGCAGACCTGGAAAATGTCCACGAGGCCGGAGATGCCCCGCAGCCGCACCTGCTTCAGGGGCTCGAAGGAGTACTTCTTGTTGAGGAGCTCCCCGTTCAGCTCCCGCTGCACCTGCTCGAACGTCTGCGCGGTGCAAACGACCTGCCCCCCGGCCCCCACCGCCTCCACGCGGCTCGCGCAGTTGACGGTGGAGCCGTAGTAGTCCACGGACCCCACGGCCGGGTCCATGTACACCGTAGGCTCGCCCCAGTGCATCCCGATGCGCACCCGCAGCCCGTTCCAGAGCGCGGGGTCCTGCCCGTTGCCGCGCGCGTCGAGCGCGACCCGCAACGGCCACTCGCACGCGTTGAGGCGGCGCTGGATGTCCGTTGCGACGTCCGCCATCTGCGTGGCCGTGTGGCACCCGATCATGAAGGCGTCGCCGATGGTCTTGACCTCGTAGGCGCCGTGCTCCGCGAGCACCTCGCGGATCACGTCGTGGTGGATGTTGATGGCCTGGGGCAGGGGGGGCGGCGTGCTCACGGCAGTGGGGGAGGGGCAGGGATGTATTGGAAGGGCAGGGGCCTCGGAGGCGGCCCCAGAGGCGGTTAGACAGGCGGTTGGAGGAGGTTGCTAAAGCGGTTGGGGGGCGGTTACTGTCGGTTACCAATGCCATCGAGGCTGGCACTTGGCGTCAGGGGGACAGTGGCTGGGCATAGGCTGGGGGCCCTGGAGGGCCCCCGCCTTCCAATGCATCCCTGGGGAGGGGGGGGGGTGGGCTGGTGCTGGTCCCTGATGTGAGCCTGACCCCCCCGCCCCTCGCGTGCGGTGACACACGGGTGTGTCAAGTGATGATCGCGCTCAGGGAAATTGCACAAGCAACAGCATTGCACAGCCAAAAAGACATCAAGGCTGATCACGAACCGCAATGTCCACCTTTCGCCAACGTCAAAAAAAATAGACACTCAGAAAGTCCCCCCTCTCTCTCCCGGAGGAAGACTGGGCGATTGCAAAGGCGCGCAGGAGGCGACCAGCACAAAGCGTAGGAAAGGAATGGGCCCGTCCCAGTCCCCGTCGGTCTGAGCCGTCCGCAGGTCTGTGGGGGGTCACGGGGCTCTGTCTTGGCTACACATCCCAATGAAAGGGTCACATGGACCTGATGTGGCACTCTGCCGCACCAAAGCCCCCCACCCCCCCCCGTTACCTCCGGAGGTACGGGGGGGGGGGGTCTTTGGTGTTGGCAGGCCCCCAGCCCGGGGCCCCACCGTCTCAGAGGGTGTGCAAGGCCCAAGGCATTGGGGCGCCCCCCGCCCCCGCGTTCTGCCCCCCTTTCGGGCCCCCGAGAACTGAGGGGGTCCTGCCGCCACTCGGATTGCCCTTGTGCCACGGGCCCCTGCCCCAAGGGCAATGGTCCTTGAGCGCCCGCCCCCTTGGCCAGCCCCACGACTCCGGCGGTCATGTCCCCGTCTTTGACCTTCGTCCCCTTCTGAGACCCGAGACGGCGTTGGGTCTTCCCCCAAATCGAGAGAGAGAGAGAGAGAGGGAGCGATGGTCGGTGCTCATCGACCGAATGCCCCCGCCACAGGCACTGCGTGTCCCTCACAACAAAACCGCCCTCCACTTGGGCTGTGCCCTACGTTCCCCCACTACGCCAGCCCCCCCCCCCTCGCCGTCTCGGAGTCCGGAAAGGGGGGGGGGAGTCCAGGAGGGCGGCATGAGCCGCTTGCCTCTCGGGGTCTCCGAAACGGGGGAGTCACCAACGCCCCCGCGGCACACAACGCTGGACAAGGGCACGGGACCCCCGCATGAGAGGCCGCGGTGAACACCCGTTTTGCAATGATTTGGTGAGTGCAATCGATTTGGAATAGGACCGGCCCTCATCGGGGACCCCTGCCTGACTCACTGGCCGTCGTCGTGAGTGGGCACCATCCCAGCGTCCCAAGAACCGCCTGCAAACGGCCATTCTACGGCCACTGAGGTGGCCAGAGAACACGTGCCTTCTTGGGGCCCCCACAGTGCGGGGGGGGGGGGGGGCAGGGGAGGGCGACGCCGTACCGACGAAGTCGGCCACCGCACCCCATCCCCAGGGATGTATTAGAAGGGGGGAAGGGGGGAAAGGAGGGGTTTGGCTGGGACCCCCCCTCCTCCCAGGCCCTATAGTCCCCGCCGAAGGGGGGCCAAACATTTTGAAGCGTAAATCCTCTTGGCACCGAAGGCGCCGAAGCAAAATTTTGGCTGTCAGCCTCAAACATTGGAAGGGGAGGAGGGGGGGGGGGGTCCAGGGGGTCTAAGGGGACGGGGGGGGGGGTACTCCCCCTCCTCCGACGGCGTACCGCCGTGCGAATACATCACTACCCATCCCCTGCTCCACCTCCGCACTGCGCCCCCCAGAGGGAAAGGGGGGGTGGAGGCACCTCCCCCATCTCGTCCCCGTACTCCGCCCACATCCGCGTGCTCGCCTGCACATCCGTGAACATGACCCCGAGCGGCGGCGTCAGCGGCGCGCGCTTCAAATTTTGGAGCTTGGGGTCGTTGCGGCGGCGCCGCCAGACGACGAGCGCGACCGCGAGGGCGCCGAGCAGCAGGACCCCGGCGGCGACGGACGGCCCGACCACCGCCGCGACCGGGAACGGGGCCGTGGGCTGCGCCTGCGGCTTGACGCACAGCGGAAAGCCGTCGGCCTCGCAGAGGTACCCGTCGACCTCCGCCTTCGTGACGATGGCGGGGCCGGTGGCGATGAACATGTCGTGCACCCACGCCCCCGAGGCCACCCCTTGGGCCAGGAAGAGGATGGTGAAGAAGCCCTGCGGAAGGCGGCGCCGCGGGGAGGGGGTGGGGCCTTGGGTCGGGGGGGGGGGGGGGGGGGGGGGGCGGGAGGAAGGCGGGCGGAGGGGTTACGGGAGCGGTTACTGTCGGTTACCAAGGCCGGTGGGGTGGGCGTGAGGTGGGAAGCGGCAGGCGCGACTGGGCCGCAGGCTCGGCCCATGGAAGGCGGGGCGAGACCTAATCAAAAAACAGACGACCGGACTTGCCTCGGGCGTCCGCCGGGTCACAGGTGATCAGATGGAGCCGGGTCCTACCGAGTTTGACACGGGACGCAGCTGGTTCCTACTGAGCTGCGGGTGCAACAGGAGCAGATATTACCGAGTGGCACATGGTGCGGGGCCGATTCCTAACGAAACTCAGTTCCGCTGCCGGACACTAGGGGCATGTCTGCAGACAACTGCAAACCAGAAACCACGTAAACGTGTGTGTGGGGGGGGCACCTCCTCCGCTTGCAACGCCTCCCTGGCTTTGGATTTGGGGGGGGAAGGGGATGGATGGGGCCCGTCACCCACTGACACTCCCCCAAGTGGACGGTCCGGTGGTGGCCTCCGCCGGCCTGTGAGGCTTCCCGGGGTACCCACGGCTGCACCGCCGACCAGCGGCACCGTCCCGTACCACTCGGCCACCGCGACGCACCCCCCCCCCCCCGCCGGACCGGCCCCGGCTCCGGTTCCCGCTCCTCCGGCGGTCGTCGGGGCGGGCAGACAGGGCCTGGGCATGTGCCGTTGCCATCCGCCTTCGTTCTGCTGCCGATCCCCAGGGCCATGCGCCTCGGGCCCAGCGCGCAGGCGACGGTGTGGGGGATGCAGCGGACCTGCGAGTCAGGGACCCCACCAACGTCCTTCACTTCAAGAAACCAAGGCTTCGAAGGGTGGCTCAGAGTCGCTGGCGATCGACTGGATATCCCGACGCACTGGCAACACCGGCCAGGGGGTGGGGCAGGGCTCCTTTTAGGGGGTGGGGGTTTTGGCATGACGCCATGGTATGATGATCTCGTCTGCAGCGGGCGGCGCCTATTGGCCGATCGCCATTTGCTGGACCCTTTCCCTCCGTAGGCGGTGGTGCCCATCGGCTTCTCACCACCCTGTGACCTTCCTCTTCCTCCCTGCCCTAACGGTCCCTCTCCCCTGCCCTTCAGGGGGGGGGGGGTCCAAACCCCCCCCCCCACCCCCGGTGGTGCTGAGTTGTTCTGAAGGCCTAGAGGCGCCGAAGGTGCAGAAGAAAGTCATGTGTGCAAACGAAGTGGCGCCGAAGGTGCCAGAGAAAGTTTTTGATTGGCCGAAGGCCCGGAAGAAAATCTGGTCTAATCTGTTGGGGGGGGGGGCGGGGGGGTCGTGTGGGACCCCCCCCCCCCCGCCCCCGGTGGTGCCGAGTTGTTGGAAGGAGCCCTGGGGTCGGGGCAGCAACAAAATTGACGCAACAAAAGCAAAGACACAAACAAAAGAGAGATCAATTGTTAAATTGGACGGAGTACAACAACGGGAACCACCAGAACATTCACGAGAGGACCCAACCGCAACGCTGTTGTGCCAGCCACATTCAGTGATTTGTGACAGAAGGGCCATCTCGTTTGGTCAGTCGCACCCACGGACACGGACGTGACTTCCGTGGGAGCGCGCCCATGGCCCTCGGATAACGCGGCGGTCATCGAAATCGATTCGGATGCTCCTGCGCTTGTGCGCGATTTTAAAGTTCAGGTTCGGATTTCCGCAGTCACAAACCGAAGCAAAACGATGCAAACGCAACGCGCTTCACTGAAGTCCGGGCTCCAAATGATAGGGAACCGAGCGGCCCAATCCCTCTCAAGACCCCCAAAACCGAGAGGACCACAAAGACATGTGCCCATCCCTCGTTTTGGTGTTCCCCGACACATCATTTGACCAAAGGGATGTGCACGGCTTGTGTCGATTGTAGGCACACGTCCACCGCCGTGCTGCCGCAGCGGGGGAGCAAGTAGCCTGAACCCCCCCCCCATCCCCCGGCCATCGACGGCCAAGTCCTATGGCCAAGGGATGAAGCATGGCAACGAAGATGGCAGTGTACTGCCACAGAACATCGGGTTGGGGGGTTGTCATAGGTGCACGAGCAATGTCTGGAACGGCGTCTGGGCCACCGCATCGGACGCACATACGAGTGCGGCGCCCGTCCTTCCCGCTACACGTGACCCCTGGGGCTGATTCATCGGACCGTCGGACACTCCGGCAGCGCTTGTGCTGGTGCGCGTGGCGGCCTCATCGCTCGGGGCATCGTCCGTGGCTGACAGATACAAAGGGGCTCGGAGGTGCCGGAGGGGGTGGGGGGGGGGATTGCTGCTGCCGCCCGCCGGTGGACTGGAGCGGGGCCGGGGGAGAATTCGGTTGTGGGGGGGAGGGGGGCCGTGGGCCCCTCTCCCCCTCACCAGCGGCCCCCGTGACGGAGCCTCTTTCCCGAGCCCCCCTTGATGAGGGGGAGGGGCATTGCGACGCCTGAACGAGGAACGCGTGATGAGCCCCGGGGGCGTCCAAAATCAGAATTGGCCGTCTTCTCGGGGGCCCAAAAGAGGGCAGAAGTGCTGCGTAACCCCCGCATTCCCGGGGGTCCCCCAAAAAAGGGGGTTACAGATATGGCCCACGTCGGGCCAGTGCAAAGAGGCCCCCGGGGGCGGTCCTTAACAAAACAAAATCTGGGCCCTTAAGGACCGCCCTGCCCCCGGTCATCAATTGTACCCCCGAATGGGTCTGCGAAATGGGGGGCACAAGGGCCATTGCAGTAACTCAACCCACGCAAAAAGAAGGGAGGTCTGGCCTTGGGGGGGGGGGGAACGTGGGGGACATGGGGGGCAATGGGGGGCGTTTGGCTGGGGCCCCTGTGGCCCCCGCCGAAGGGGGGCCGAAGATTGTGAAGCCCAAATCCTCTTGGCACCGAAGCAAAACTGTGGCTGTCAGCCTCAAACATTGGAAGGGGAGGAGCGGGGGGGGGGGGGGGGGTAACCCCCCCTTCTCCGACGGCATACGGCCATTCTAATACATCACTGGGGTGACCCCCACCCCCCTCCCGCCCGTTCCCGCGGTGGGGGCCCCCGGGGGGGGCGCGACCCCCACCGCATCCCTCGGGCCACGGCACCTGCGCATAGTTCTGCTGATGGAGGGAGAACTCCAGCGTCCCGTTCTTCAGCAGCGGCACCAGCGGACTGCCAAAGTCGAAGGTGCCGATCCGGAGGTCCGGGCGCCCGAGGGCCCCCGCGAGCGCCACGCTCAGGGCCCCGATGTCGGAGTTGAGGGTCAGGAACGCGGCGCCGGTCGGGGCCGCCGTCATGGCGTCCGTCAGCTGCTGCCGCAGGACGTCGACGGAGGACTCTCCGGTGATGTAGAGCATCTCGCTGCGGCCGCCGGAGGCGTTGAGGCCAGCGCCGAGGCCGGTGCACCGGTCGACCAGCACCTGCCGCGCGCGTGACGGCTGCGGGCGTTGGCCGGGTGGCCCCCCGCCGAAGGGGGGCCAAACATTGTGAAGCGGAAATCCTCTTGGCACCGAAGGCGCCGAAGCAAAAGTTTGGCTGTCAGCCTCAGACATTGGAAGGGCAGGGGGGGGGGGGGGGGGGTAACCCCCTCCTCCTCCGACGGTGTACGGTTTGATGCATCACTGGGGTGACCCCCTCCTCCCCGTCTGTTCCCGCGCTGGGGGGTCCCCGGCGCCAACAACAAACATAGGGCCGGCTGCTGGGGCGCCAGGGTGTCACCGGAATACCGGAAAGGTCAACATTTGGAATGGGCATCGTTTGGCGAAACTCGGCGCAACAAAATTGTACCCCCACCCCCCCCCTTGTCCTGCCCCACCCCAGGGAAGACGGTCCCCCGCCACCTCCTGGGGGACGGTTGCCAAGTGACCCCCCCCCCCCTTCCCCCAGGGAACCGCACTACCACCGTACACGCACATTTTCAGGCACAGAAATTGCAGCACAAAACGAAAGAATTCAGCATAAGAAGCGTTCAACGGGCTGCCAATGTACTGAGACCTACTCCTTGACCGGCTCGGTGTAAAATTTCTTGGTCCTGCTGCACTTGGCCTTAAACTCCTGCACATGCTCACCACTTTCCACTGGAATGCTTTGGGCAGCACAGTTGGGTGGTGGTTTGGCCCTTTTAGTGGGAGGCTCGGCAGGTGCAAGAGTGCCAGGAGTACACGGGACACAAGTGGCAGCACCTCACAACACAGTGAGCCGTAACAAAAACTTTTGTGTTGACTGGTCCCCCAGCCCCCCCCCGCCCCTGGGGAAAGACAAGGGGTGGGGCAGGACAAGGGTGGGGGGGGGGGCAAATATCGCTGTCGTATCTCAGGACCGAAGCCGTTTGTTAAGGGGTCGGGGCGGTCACACGGTGCCAAGGGGGGCTCAGGATCCATCCACACGGTGTTCAGCACCGCATCGCGTTCAAGGCATGAGCCCAGTTGTTCATGGGGGTGTTTTTGCACAGCGCAGGCACCGCGCCAATTATTACGTTGTTTATCCCGGGAACACCCCCTGAAAACCCACCCCCCTGTAGAAGCATGCAAGATCCACTCAAAACCGCATCGGGGGTGCAGAATTCAGGGCCCTCGGACCCGTGACTACCGGTGGTGGGAAACAGCCGACTTTTCGCACAGCGCGTGCACAGCGCACGGTGCGCCCCCCATGAAAGCCGCAAGGCTCTGGTGGTAGTTGAGTTGTTGAAGTACTGCATTGTGGAACCTGAGGCCCTTGGTTCAATTCCCAATGCGCAGTTCCCCTGTGAGAATGCGGTGTGTACGCCTGTCCTGATGCAATGATCTGGGCATGTTGTGCCAAATTTGGCCATGGGACTCAAGAATTTGGGTCGAATCTTCACCGAACTTTGCCATTCCAGATTCTGCCCGTTCCAAGCATTGACCTTTCCGGTCGGGGGCACCGGCCACAACCGTCAGGTGCGTGGCAACCGCCGTCGGGTGACCCGCAACCGCCGCCGCCCAAACCGACCGAAGGGTCGAACACCCTCCCAAAGGCCAGGAACGCCCCCACCCGAACCCCAAATCACTGAAACCAGCGGCGCAACCCGAACACCGAAGTGCTGCGGTGCCCACAGGGGCGAGGGGGGGCGAACCCACGGCGCAGCCCCTCACCCGGACCTTCGGATTGCCATGAAAACAAGGGGCGGGGGGGGGGTGCTCCACAGTGGCACAAGGGGGGGGGGTGAGGTCGTCTGGGGACCCCTGGGGCATGAAGGGCAATGCGGTGCAGTTCCGGGCCCCAACATCGCGCCGCGAATCGGAAGGGGGTGTTCTGTGTGTGTGTGTGTCTGGGGGATGGGGTCCGGGACCCAACAGATGGTGTACCAAAAGGGGCCCGATCGGAGGCTCCCCATCCTAAATTCTATTGCCTTCGGCAGTGCACCTCGAAGAGAGGTTGACAGTCAGCCATTCAGTCCCTGCGCCAGGCCAGCAGTCAGTCAGACAGAAACACACAGTTTGGGGTTTTTGTCAGTGGCAGATGCGTCCGCAAGCAGTGGGGCGACGAAGTGCTTGAGACCGACTAGTGGCCGAATGGTAATGCAGCCGACCGGTATTTCTTGGGCCGGCGGTTCGAACCCAGGCCCCCTGAGTTTGACGCCGCCGCCGCCGCTAAAAGTCAGCAGACCAGGATTCGCACCACCGACCGCAAACTTTGCGTTGGCTGCCTTACCATTGGACCGGGGGTGATGTGACAGTGCTGGGCTTCCTCACTGCTTGAAGCCTGTTGAGCGAAAACTTTTGACCCCCCCCCCCACCCCCCCCCCAAAAAAAGTGATATCCAGTTTTAGGGGGTAGAGGCCTCAGAATCAAAAAATCCATTGGGGGATGGTCTTATTGGGCAAAATAATGATTTTACAAGGGGTTGGAGATCCAATATCATGCCTTGGGGTATGCTACGCGAATGACCCCCAAAAAGGGGGGTATATGCCGCTCGCGCCTGCGCTTGATCTAACAACCTCTCTTCGAGGTGATTTCGCTGTTTCCTGCGATGGTCCCTTTGGTGTGGGGGGGGGGAGGGAAGGGGGTCTGCGGGGGGGGGGGGCATGCAGACCCAGGGTGGGGGTTGCCACAAAGGCCCTGCGAGTGTTTTTATTATTTAGCAACGGGTTCAGACCGTGCGGTCCCAGTGTACCCATTGTAGCGGCGCCGGCCGCAGGTCGAGGGGCTCGGACCCGCACCCGGGCCTTTGCCTCATGACCAGGAAGAATCGACCAGCAAAAGTACTAAATTCGATTGCTTCAGCTCTTTTGACACAAAAAAAGAGAGCAATGATTTAGAAACGTACAAAACAATTTACGCAGCCCATGGGGTCGGGTCAAAAATAACAAATAAGCGTTTTTGAATCGGAGGAATGCACGCAACATCCGCGGGGGCGAGGCTCTCCGCGCACCGGAAGCGCCTGGGAACCAGGAAACTCCGTCCGACACACAACTGGGCCTGCCGAGGCCGTCGCGTCGTCGTCAGCCGCACTGTGCGGGCCAGGACACCGCTGCTCCCCATGAGGCGTACGCAGAGGGTCCTGCAGGGGAGGAGGTTAAGGGGGGGGTCCAGGTTCCCACTTCGCCCCCGCCCCCCCCCCCGACCCGCCCAGGGATGCAGCAGAAGGGCAGGGGCCTCAGAGGCGGCCCCAGCAGCGGTTAGGCAGGCGGTTGGAGGAGGTCGCCAAAGCGGTTGGGGGCGGTTACTGTCGGTTACAAATGCCATTGAGGCCGGCACTTGCATAGGCTGGGGGCCCTGGATAGGGGGGAGGGTTGCCCCCCCCCCCCATTCCAACACATCCCTGCCCCCCCCCCCCCCCCCACACGCGCGCCGCACGCCGGACCTGCAGCCCGCGGCGGTGGTTCAGGCAGTAGGCCACGCCCACGGACTGGGCGCCCCAGTACTCCCCGGCCCTCCGCCCGGCGTCCAGCTCGTCCTGCCCCAAGTGCGAGCGGGTGCCGAGCTTCGCCGCCAGCCCCAGCCCTGCGTTGTACGTGTAGAGGGGCGTGCCCGCGCCGAGGCCCTGCACCAGCGCCTGCTCCACCTGCGCCGCCGGGATTGTGACGGCGACCGCCTGGGGCCGTTCCGCCAGCTGCGCCGTCAGGAGGGCGGCCTGCTCCTTCGGGGCAAACAGCTCCGGGTACCGCAGGTCCAGCCCCAGGGCGCCCCCATTGGCGTCCGCGAAGTTGGTGGCGTACGCGTCGATGCCGGCCTGCACCACCCCCCAGAACCCGGACACCTGAGGAGTGTGGGATGGGCCGGTGGGGGGCGGGGGGTCATCTTGGGGCTGCCTGAGGACCGGGTGACCGCCCCCCGCCCCCAGGGGTGCATTGGAAGAGGGGGAGGTAACCCCCCGGGCAGAGCGCCCAGCCTATGCCCAGCCACTGTCCCCCTGACGCCAAGTGTCGGCCTCAACGGCATTTGTAACCGACAGTAACCGCCCCCAACCACTTCGGCAACCTCCTCCAACCGCCTCCCTAACCGCCTCTGGAACCGCCTGTGAGGCCCCTCCCCTTCTAATGCATCCCTGACGGGGCTCTGGGCTACTGCACGCGTGCACAACAGGCCATCAACACCAAAGCGCACAAAGAAAACTTGGCTCATCAGTGCCTATAAGACAGGGGGGCTGAGGCCTAACGAAGGTGAGCAAAGCGAAGGTGGGGCCTTTGGGTAGACGTACCCCATGTGACACCGGCCCCCGCCCGACAGCGGCCGGATCGCACCCGCACCCACTCAAACGCACATGCCTTCGAAGAGGACTGGGAATGAACCAGGGGACCCGGCGGGGGGCCGGAGGGGGGGGGGGCGCTTTTGAATTCCTTGTTTCGTTGTGAGCATTGCTGAGGGTCTGAAGGGGGGGAGGGGGGGGGTTTGGCTGGGACCCCCCCTCCTCCCACGGTCCCCCTATGGCCCCCGCCGAAGGGGGGCCGAAAATTTTGAAGCGTAAATCCGCTTGGCACCGAAGGCGCTGAAGCAAAATTTTGGCTGTTGGGGGGGTTACCCCCCCTCCTCCGACGGTGTCCGGCCGTTCCAATACATCCCTCGGGAGGGGGGGGGGGGGGGGCAATGCCCTTTGTACATTCCCCACAAATGGGGGGGGGGGATGGGGCATTCCTCTGTGCCCTGGTCCACAGCGGCACGGACTGTGTGGCAGGCGCCGGTGGCCCCCAGTCCAGGTGTTCATCATTGATCACTGCTGCTGTGGGCAGGCAGGGGGGGGGTCCGCCCCGACACGCCACCCCCCCCTCCCTGCCCCCCCCCCCCGCGTGGGCAAGTACTACAAAAAAAAATAGACGTTTTCCAATTTCTTGCGGGTTCTCTATTCCACAAGCGCAGTCCCAATTCTCGATGGGGCGGGAGGTACACTCACAAAAACACTCCATTCACTTCCGGCCAAAGAGTCCGATTGTGGAGAGTGTCAGAACTGAAAGGGTGACCCAACGTTGGACCAGTGGGTAGCCAGAGTCGGCCGCTAATTAGGCCAGGGTGTGGGGTCGGCCCACGGATTCCCGGCAGGAGGCTCTATGAGTGGATTGCTGCCAATGCCCCCCCACCTCCCCCCTGTGTGCAGGCGGCAGGACATGAGCCAGTGCTGCCAGTGTCGCCCGGCTGACGCCCTGGGGGCTACCGCCCCCTACCGGGAAGCCTCCTCGGGGGGGGTCCGGGGGGGTGGGGGGGGTGTTGCGTGGGGGTGGGGGTTGGGGGTGGGGGGGCGGGGGTGGGGGCTGGGGGGGGGGCTGGTGTTTCGTGCGGGGGCACTTACACCCGACACCGTTACCATGCCCTCCCCAACGGGAAGAACACCCAGGCCCTGTCGTTCGGGGGCTATCGCACCTGGTTTATCTTATCCCCGGCGACCCTCTAACCGCACCTTAGCCGGGGATAAGACCGGTCGGGTGTGGGGGGCTGGAGGGGTGTAGGGGGGTGGTTGGGTGGTGGTGTTGGGGGGTGGGGGGGCCAGAGGGGTCCAGCGGGGTGGTGTGGGGGGGTGGGGGGGTCTAGGGGGGTGGTTTCACGGGTGGTGGGGGGGACCCCCCCCCTCCGGTGGTGCCGTGGTGTTAAAAGGGGCCCCCGGGGGACGCCCAGAGGCCCTACATCCCGAGGGAAAGCCCGGCCGGATATGACCGGCTGGAGCGGTGCCGCGGCCGCTTGTGCACACACCCGTGAGGGGGAGCAGGGAGGCTCTCTCCACGGCGTTGCCGACGGCGGTGGCGAAGGGGCGGCAGAGGAGCTGCAGCAGCAGCAGGGCGGCCAGGATACCAAGGCACCCGAGCCTCCGCCCCCGGCGGCCCACGAGCACCGTCAGCAGCTTGCAAAACATGATGCCCAGCTCCCAATATCGAAAGGAGTCCTGAAAGCCGGATCTGAGGACAGACGGGGGCAGAGTGGACCACAGCACAGCACATCCCCCGAAACCCTGTGAAGGGGATGTGTGGCCCGGCGCAGACCTTTTATCGAGACGACTGGCAACGCGTTTCAACTGAATTGCATTGGGGATCGGAAAAAGAAACAAAAATTGTGAGCGTCCGATACGACCTACCTCGCCAAGGCCTATCGTGCCCTGCCCTATGCGCCGGCGGTTGGAGGGTAACCGATCGTGGATGGACCAAAAAAGAAAGTGCCCCCCTTAATTAAAAAAAAAGGGTGACTGTCCTTATCGGACCCCCTGAATTGCATGCGCCAAATCCCGCAGAAATCGCTCCCCCGTTCGTTGCTCCCAAAAGCAAGGGCACACACATTAGGACCCCGAACGTCTCAGTCTCGAGGCTGGGGCTTTTCCTCCGCAACATCCGCCCAAACCCAACGATGAGCGATGGGAACAACACGCCGTACAGCGCGATGAAGCCGCCGTCCGGGCAGAGCACGCGGTACTGCCCGGACGTGCAGTCCACAGAGTAGTCCTGCTCGGCCCCGGCGCCGTAGTCGTGGGTGGCGCAGGATGTACACGTCCAGGCACATGCACACCACCAGCGTGTGCCCCAGGCCCCGAGGCGTGGGGGCGGGGGGCGCGGCATCGGGGGCCCCGGGGGCCTGCGGGTCGGAGGCCCGGCGGCGGCCCGGCGTCCGGACCCGCACGCACCAGTACATCCCCAGGGACACGAGCAGGGCCGGGGCGGGCAGGAGCATCGTCGTGAAGAAGTTGGTCATCGCCCCGTGCACCGGCGGGATGCAGCCCAGGTAGATGGGCACCTCGCCAGGCTCCTGACCCACCCCACAGCCCCGAGAGCTCCGCGCGGCTGCAGCAGCGGGCGCAGCGCGTGGGCTACCTGCGAGTTGAAGGGGGCGGCCGGAAATTGGATCCGGTGGGCGGTGGGGGGGGCTTGCACTATGATGCACAATGATGACTGCCTTGACCTCCTTCATCGTCCCGCTGATTTTGACAATACCATTTTCGCTTTTTCGGGATTTGGGGTCCCGCCCCCTTGACCCCTTTTGGAGGGTTGTGCGGGGGGCTTTCTGCTCACTCATCGTCATAGAGCCTCCTGTGTGCAGTCTTCCTGCTATGCCTTACCCATACTTCGCTACATCGTCCAATGGCATCATTTTCTTCACCTCATATCAGCTCCATGTAAGTCCTCTTCTTTCACTATGGGGATTCCATTCTTCCACCTTCCCATCATTATCCGTGGGAATCATCATAATTAGGATGTCCCTGGGTTTTTCCTTTTGGTGAGACCATTGGTGTGGACGACTTCTGGGGTTGATGTACCATTCTCATCCCCTCCCAACCCAGTAGCAATAGATGTGGGCCGGGGGGGGGGGGGGGGGGGGTTCGATGGAATGGTGGTGGGGTTGGGGTTGGGGGGGGCAGAGCTGCATGGAAAGTGGTGGCGGTGGTGGGGAGTCACATCACATTTTTCATGTTGGTCATGCATATTCTCCACAAAAAACCGAGCATCTTGAGCATGAACACACAGAGTGACAGTCAAATTCTTTTTACCCCCACGCAATGGGTGAAAAAAGATCCGTCGCCTTTGGCACCCTTGGCCCCGTCAGGCCACGCGAACTATGGTGGGCAAGGAACAGGCGGGAGGGGGGGTAATGGAAAACGAGGCGTCGCCCCCCCCCCCCCCATCACCCCGCGTGAAACAAACATTCAACCATTTGGAACCGGAGCATCACAGGGCAGCCTGTCCATGTGGATCCAAAGCCCTAGATCCCCTCAAGATACCCCCAAGATCTACCCATACTCCCCCCAAGATCCCCTCAAAATACCCCCAAGATTTCCCCAAGATCCCCTCAAGATCCCCTCAATATCCCCGCAAGATCGCCCCCCTTGAGATCCCCCCAAGATTCTGCCAAGCTCCCGCCAAGATCGCGCCACGATCCCCCCAAGATCACCCCGAGATCCCCCTATGACGGAGAGAGGCTGTAGAGAGGGCGTTGGTGGGGGGTTATCGAGAAGCCTATCATGCAGGATGTGGAGCAGGCTGTGACAGAGGCTGTGGAGACGGCTATGACCGAGGCTGCGCAAAAGGTAGGAAAAGGCTGGAGAGAAGGTTGTGGAGAATGCTACGCCGGATGCTGTGGAGAAGGCTGTGACGGAGGTGCCGTGTGGGTGCGCCAAGGGGTGCGGTGGAGAGGCAATGAGCCTGCCATGCGAGTGCAAAGTGGGTCCCCGGGCGGTCCTTAACGGGGAAAAAAAAGTGTTCCGGTACCAGTTTTGCACAGACATAGCACCAAAGACTTGAAACTCAATGCAATAGCAAACTACATCAGTTTTCCGAAAAAGCCCGCGGGCACTCAATGTGCTGTACCATGGTTGGTGGCGGTTTGCGGTTAACGGTTGGCGGCGGTTGGCAGTTGGCAGTTGGCAACTGGCGGTTGGTGGCGGATGGTGGTGGATGGCGGCGGTTAGTGGTTGGTGATGGGTGGTTGGTGGCGGTTGGCAGTAGTTGGCAGTTGGCGGTTGGTAGCCGCTGGCGGTTGGCAGCGGTTGGTGGTTGGCGGTTAGTGGCGTTTGGTGGTGTTGATGGGTGGTAGCGGTTGGCGGTTGGTGGTGACATTGGGGGGGCCTTAAGGGGGGTCCTTTGCAAAAACAAAAAACTGGTTCCTTAAGAACCGCCCTGCTGACTCCAGGGGGGGCAGCACAATTGGTCACTGTGTAAACGCATTCTACAGCAGAACACAAAAACGGGTCGTATCGCACACTACGTTTCGGCATGACACACTAACAGCACAACAACTACACTCCAGTGATACGACGGACAACAGAACGACAAGGCAGACACATTAGAGAGCGGGGACACCTTTGAGCGATATTCATAACGGCACACAATGCACGATGGGCAAGATAGAGATCCAGCACTGAGCCGAGGATACTGGCGAACGGGCGCATCGTGTACCAACGCCCCGGACGCAGAAATATGGGGGCGTCCGAGGCGAATCAAAAAGCGTCACAGCGATCGAAAGAGGCCACACAGGAAACCAAAAACGGGACGCCACCTTCATACACCGCGTGTACTTGTGCAGGACCGGACTCACGAACGTGGTCGTGGCGTGTCCTCTTGGTCCTGCTCGGTCTTGTATGAGGCACAGCCCACGTACCCCATGCGCAGACAAGCAACGGCGTCTGCGTGGGTGACCGGTTCTGAACCCCCACAGATGTCGGAGTGCAGTCCCATCAAAGACGTCCCTGGGCTAAGTGGATGGTGAAAACGAATGGAGACGTACTACCGCAGGCCGCCCAACATGCCCTCCGTAGAAACCCCTCCATCTCCGGTCCGGCAAATGCGTTCGGCGGCAAACCACTGAGCGGCGATCTTGGCAATGATGTCACGCATGGTGTAGCAAAGGGTATCCTGTGCGATCGAAAGGGACAACAGCGGGTGCTTTTATGTAATGTCGAGTAGTTGGCCCACGGGGACTGCAATCGCCAAAAAAAGAAATGGCATTTCCATTCCTCGCACAGTGCACATCAGCAAGGGGTGTGCATGTCCGCCTTAGCCCCGAGTCACAACTCAACATGGTCCGGTCTGTGACCCATTCGCTACTCCAGACTCAGGCCAATCCGTGTGCGCTGGCCGTATGTAGCAAAGAATTGGGTTCGCTGTACCAAAACAAACGTCATCAGAAGGCACAACAGACTTTTGAAAAATACTGCAAACACTGCACAAACTGTCCTTTTCTACCTACATGACCTATTACTTCTGCCCAACCTCCGATCCCCCTTAAACCTTCTTAACACCACGGGTCCCGTACTCAGGAGTAGGAGCAGCCAACGAGCATGTTTCTCAGAAAATCAAACAGTACCTCAGAAAAAGAACCTTGCTACTTGTCCTTTCTGGAAAACCCCAGGGAAACGGATGAGTACTACTCCTTGAAATGACTGCGGAGGAAGCTCAGTGGTAGAGAGAGCTGTGGGGTGTGGCTTCGACGGAAATAATTCATATACGCACATCAGATCGTCTTCACTGCAGGCAGCCTATTAATGAAAAATTTATTGGTCCTTCTGCCTGTAATGCAAAGCCCTTGGCCATGCTACCACGTCACCTACCCGGAGGCCTCCGTTGTTCAATTGCAGCGGCCCCAAGGATATGGATATGGATATGGATGCCCTTTTGCGTCGGAAAATCTGCCTTGCTGAGCGCATATGCGGCGCAAACTGTGGGGCAGTGCTTCGGCCTGTGTGCCTGACATGGAAGGGTACTGCGGGAACAACGTGTAATCACGTCCATTATGGGCTGGCAGACTTCCCCACGTTTTACTTCGGGTGTCGAGCACACGATGAACGGGCACACCAAAATAAGAGGGACCTTGCACCGCCTTGAGCTGAATGGGGCCGAAAGGTCTCCCTCAGGAAGATGCTAACAAAAAGGAGCGTCTCTTCAAGGCGCAGGCTGTCATGCCGAGGGGCGGGGGGGCGGTCCTGTGAGAAGCTCAAGGTCGCCAGAGAGCACCTCTGCAGCCTTCCACGTCTGCTAACTGCACTATGCAGGTGCCCGGTAACTTAACGCTTACCACCCCTCCCCTCCACCCCTTCGCAGCCGGCAAGCAGACCACTGGTCAACAACGGGCAGGGCATTAGCACAACGGAAGAAGGGTTCCGCTGGTGTTCGTTCACACTAAGCAATAGGAGGGGCTGCTGCTCATATGCCCTCTCAGGTTCTTACTCATAGCCAGCCCCCATCCCCCTCCCCCACCCCCGATGCCACTGCAGAAGTGGCTTAGCAATGGTGTTGACCCTTGTTTTCTGCAGCCTGCAGTGCCCAGTCTACAGTGTACCCCCCTTCAGAGCCCAGTTTATGATTCCCGTTGCGGTTTTGCGGCCAAATGACACGAAATCATGGGAGGGGAAAACGGTGCCGTCAACACCTAAACGCATTGGACGTTCACGACCACGTCAAATGGGCAGTGCCGGCCCACTTACAATTCTGATGTTGTATGCACTAGGGAAGAATCAAGGTGCATTTACTTGCCCATGCAAGAGTGTGCTTTCTTGATATCTTGCCCATCTGCTGCCTGTCATCCGTTGTTCTTGGGCCAGCAACTGCGCCCAACAGAAATAGTCTGCACGGGGCCAAACCACGCCAGACGAGAGATGGATGATGCATGAGCACAAGAGCAAGGAACATTGGTGTCATAGCAAGACTGTATGTCCTTGTATGTCCTGGAGGGCAAAGGGTGGCTGAAGAGGCATCCACTTGAGGGAATGCCTCAGTTGCCACAGTGGGGCTGCAGGGCCCTCCAATAGGCGGAGATACAGTTCATAAATCAGGGGCGCTGTATTGCTACCGCGCGATCCACAGCATGTGGATGATATTCATCCGGCCACGGGACACAAAAGGGCCGAAGGCGGTATAGCTGGTACATCAAGGGAGGAGAGTTTGTGCCTGTGCAAGGACAACGTTCTTGCGACTGAAGACACTATGTACAAGGGAGACGTCGGGACTGGCGCCGTTCCTGCCGAACGAGGGCCGCGTCGAGGGGGACGGGACAGCTGATATTGCCCACAAATGCATGTGTGCAGATGTCCATGGGGAGCACAAGTCCCCGGTTGGCGGATGCAACAGGGAATCAGCGTTAGGGCGGTGCCCAGCAAACAGTGCATCGTACCACTGTGACTGGGGACAGGGTTGTTGAGGATGGTGTTGAGCATTCATCAGAAGGTCACGTCGAGTTGCTGCTCCGCCAGACGCATGGCTGGCGTGCATTTCAGAGTGGACGGTTGTCCAAACCGCACCTAAAAAGGGGACGATAAACCGAACCAAGTGGCATCACGAGGTGGCGTGAAACCTTAGGAAACCTGCAGACCAGGACTAGCCAAATGTGCTGTCGGCTCCCACATTGGACCCTAGTGGACTGACAAATCGGACAAAGAAGAAGGGGCTCAACCGCGCTGCTCAAATTCTACGCATCACTGATGTGGACCAATTGGGGATCCGAAACTCCATGGCCTCGAGGCCCACAGACGCCCCCCTCCGCGGTCCCTAAGCAAAAGCCTGCAGGCGACAGTCGCATCTTTCGAGACATCACGTAGTGCGTTGCAGGTCCTTAATTCCACGCGTTGAATCCGAAACCGAGATGTCGCTCCCTGTGTTTCGGTCTGCATCGTGACCCCGGTAGGTCCTCCTTCCCAGGACACAACCGTGCCCCCCCTTCCCCGCGTCACCCAAGGGCTGGGCAGGTCTGGTCCATTCCGTAGGAAGGCGACCCACCGGCCCAAAATACCGGTTGGAAAAGCCATTGAAGCTGGCACTTGCCATCAGGGAGGCAGTGGCTGGGCATAGACTGGGCACCCTGCAGCCCCCACCCCCCCCCATCTAATGCATCCCTGCTGTTAGGGGTAACAGAGTTGGGTGGTTTGCCATAAAGGCTCTTTTTGAAGGCGAGAGTACGACCGCTTTCTCTGTGCCCACTGGTGCACTTTCTGCCCTTTTACGTCCCACCCATACCCACGGTGACAGGCTTCACATTCCACCATTCCCATGACTGTGAAGCTTAGAGGGCACGCACGACCACCACTGATGTGGGGAATGGTGCACCCACTTCCAGCCCCCTCCCTGGGGGAGGGGGGGGGGGGACAGCTTTGCTCGGTTGGCCCAAACATGCTAATTGCCATTCAACTACCTTTCTTATCTGGCAAATACTGTGCAACAGTTGCCTCATTGGGTGACCACTATATCAAAATAAAAAAAAACAATTTCGGTGTCCCTGAAGTTGGATAAACTGGGAATTAAACCCAGGACCTTGTGTTCAGAAGGCTGTTCTGTGAACCATTCCTTCCTTATCTACCTAATGCTGTGCCACAAGTGCCTCATTGGGTGAACACTATATCAAAATTTTCAATGCCCCTGAGTCCCAAGGCTTGCACACCCCCACCCCCACCCCACGGTGGATGCCTCGCAAAAACCACTGAAAAGGCCCTTTGACCCACCCTCCCAACCTTTGACCCACCCACCCACCTCCCGACACTTTAGGCAAAAGCCTGGTCCCCTGACGGCGTCACTTGAATGCAACAGGTCGGAGGGTCCAAGAGACTGCATCAACAGTTCACAAGTGCAATGATAGGCCAACTGACCACCTTAGGCTGCAGGCAGTGGCGCCGGACTTCAAGGCTGGATGGGAACTACTGAATGCACCAAAACCACAAGGAACCGGCAGATGCATGACACATGAAGAGGTGCAGCTTGGACCAAACACAGGTAGCCACTCATCTGGAACTGGGCTGCCTGCTGTGTCACCCTATGAAAATGTCGACGCATGACATTGGCCAGCAAGGGCCCAGCTCGATGCATGGATCCAATCGGCTTACTAATAACAAGCAGCTCCTACGGGACAACTCTGATACTGCAACACGAAAGAGTGACTCATTTGTTGTCGTGTAGAAATGTAGTTTGGGCATGCACGGTGATCCTACAGCTGCCGATCACGTACCAGTGACTGCATTACTTGGATCTCCCGATCAAGTCAGTATGCCCCCCAACCAACTTTCCAATGCAGAGCAGCATAAAGCAAACACTGACTGCGTCACTTGCGCGACAATGTGGAACATACCTACATCACCAGGCATTGGATGGATCCCCGCGGGACCTCCTCCTTCTTCGGAAGAGGATGGGCGCGGGATGCCACCCACCGATCCATAACCACATCAGAGATGGCGGGTCGGCGGCCCTCAGGAACAAAGATCTATGTGAAAGATACGTTCCGAGGTGCACCGAAATGTACAAAGGACATTTTGGACATGGGGGCAGGAAAGAAAGTGCACTGTACGGTGTACTAGATGCAAGGGAGAGTTGTGGCTCTTTGCGGTAAGTCGTGTAACCCAAGGGGCCACACCGACGCGGGAGAGGCCTAAGCCCCAACTCGGCGTGCGGAGGCGGCTGGCCACCGATTTTCCTTTCCTTGTAAGTTTGTGTTATTTTTGGCGTGCGGTGAACGGGGGTGCAAAACAAGTGTACAATCGTGAAGTTCGTTTTTGCGCAGACGCGAGTACTAAAAAGCCGTAAGTCCTGAATGCTTTTTTGTGGTAAACACCACTACTAAAAATCGTAACTCGTGTCAATTTTGTTTTGCACCAATTGTGAGTAAAAGTGGTGAAGTAGGGTTTTGAAGCATTTTTTTTGCAGGGCAGTTCCGCAGCACATACACACGACCGCAGCACACACACAAACACACACACACACACACACACACACACACACACACACACACACACACACACACACACACACACACACACGAACACACACACACACTCAGTGGTCCAAGTACTTGCCAACATAGGTACATGATGCCACCTGATTGTTGCAGAGTTTTCCAGTGCATGTCATACAGTCTTGATGGTTAACGTTGATCAGTATGGCAGTATGTGTTGAGCTTCGATACACTGGGTAGCCGGAAGAATGAGTGCATAAGTACGGTTGAGCATCACGTGAATGGACAGTGCAACCAATAATAACTGTCTACCGATACCATTGTGACGACAAGACTGCATTCAACCACTTTGGACTGAATGGAGGCAGGTAGCTTTGTCCAACGAAGCTCACTAGACCGTGAGCTTTGAGTACCGAAATCCCCAATGAGAGGGAACCTGCGAGCCAACATCCCAAACCTTGCGAGCTGCCCCTGCACTGGTGGCTCTGCAGGGATAGTGTTGAGCATTGCATATTAAAGAGGCACTGGCTGCAAGTGAGGCTTTGTGGAACTGAAAGACGAAAGCAGGAGAAAGTCCATACCCTCTTGACAAGAGCCGCGGCCTCCGGCGAGATCCGTGGATCCAGTGGGTGGTAATTAAATGAAGAGATGCGCTCCTCTAGCTTATCATAAAAGTCGCCGGTGTCCGTGTAGCTTGTGGGCTCAAAGGGGTGGGTGGCCGTCAGGAGGATGTAAATGATGACCCCCACACTCCAGACATCCGCCTTGGGTCCGTATTGAATGCCCACTTCAGGGGCCATGTAAACGGGAGTACCTGATCCAAAGCGGAAGCTGGAAATTGGCACGTTGGTTCTGCTAAATTGCGACTGAAAGACATTGCCACACTATGTAAGTGGCTCCTATTGTGGCTACTTCTAAAATTGCATCGTAGTATCTGTACAGTACGCGCTATGTTCTTTCCACACTGCGAGGGGGGGTTTTCATTCCTAGACCCCGACCCCGGGGCTATGGGCAGGGCAAGGTTTGCTTTGGTTTGGGTCAGTGCCTCCCCCGGACGATGGAAGGGTGGGGGTGGAGTCAAAATGTTTCCTGGGGTTTTGGGGCATTTTGAACTCCCCGGTTCATTCTGAGCATTGTGAATAGACACAAGTGGCATAACTTCTTATAGCCATCATCAAACCTGAAACGTTGGGGCGCATTCCAGACACACACCGCCGCCAGCAAAGGCAACTAGCAAGCAACGGGGCAAGACAGAATCAACTGCAAAAAAAAAACAGGGGAAAGTAGGGGGAATAGATGATGGGTGACAATGGCACATATGAAGTGACGATTCCAATTGGGACATGTTGGGCAAAGACACGGCGGTTCCGACCGTTTCCCCTAATGTTCCAGGCGCGGTTGTCGTGCAAATCGGCACTTCCCTATTGCCACGGATTGGTGTGTGTTTGGTGGTCTGGAGAAGGGGAGGGGGAGGGGGGGCTGGGAGCCGGGCCACACACAAGCGCCCCATGTGCATATTGCATTTTAGAGCTATATTGTATTTGGCGTGAAATTAATTTTACTAGCTCACAACACACTGTGGTGTGCTAGCTCCGAAACCTATACAACATCAGAATCACCAGGCGCTCTGTTGGTAACACTTACTGCCCTAATACCTAACTTTCGTTCCGTGGCTGCATATCCTCTACTTAATGAAGGCAACAATTGACATAAAGTTTGCAGGCCACATTGCATTCCATGGAAAGCACTGAGTATTATGGCCGCTACGCACGCGCTACATACACAGGCGTCTACATTCCACGTAACGAGACCGGCCCAAACGTTTAGAAAACTGATCGTCGGTTCCCTAACATGGAAAAAGAGGCACATACCGATGTATGTTGTGCGCCTCTCCGGTGACAATATTGAAAGCCCGAAGTCGGCGATTTTCAGCAGACCAAATTCGTCCAGGAGCATATTCTCAAGCTTCAAATCTCTATGATTTCACAATGAAAAATGCGACCCACCAGCTTGCAAAGACGTTGGCAAAAATTCCACAGAAAACACAACCAAGCGGTCGGAGAACCGATGGCCGAATGGCAAAGAATGGGATGGGTGTAGGGTAGTCAAATGGCGCACATATGACGGCACCCATCTCAGAGTGTGTGAATGACACAACACTGGGCGCATGTCGAAAAGGAAAGAAGGATCAAAAAGCTGGAGTTCAAAAGGTTGAAGAAATGATGATCCGAGCTTCCACAGCCACTAGGGAGGGTGCATCAACCCCTTGGAGACGGCATTTGCACAGAGTAGAGGCTTGGCAGGGTGAGGCCAAATGGACGATAGAGATGACTTCATGATGGCAGAACCTTCAACCAACTTTGGATACACGCAAGGTCAGTAGCACATCAATGAGTGCAAACCATCGGGCAAATATAGTACGACCTGTGCACAATATCCTTTTTGTGGAGGAACTCAACGGCGCTTGCCAATCCACGGGTGTACTGCAGAAATGGTAGGCAATGACAATCCCTTTCTTTATTGTACACCTCGTATCACTAACATCCATGACATTGCAATTCAACCTATTCATATGGTGTATGACCATCACCCGCTCCCTTGCCCCCTTTGGGCCAATAGCTCCCACACGACGGGCACTGCGGGTCTTTGTAGGAGCTCAAGGTAAGTCTCATACATTTAGTAAGAGAATATGGTTGCAGGTGGCAACTCATAGTTCCCCATTGCAAGGTGCCGCGGGTAAAATGGCCTAACGGGATTGTAGGATCTAGTATGACATGATGCACCCCAGCCCATCCCCCATGGTCCGTATGGGGCAGTGACAAAAATTGGCAACAGCTGACAAAGGCTCAGAAAGCGGGCAAGAGGAGGGCAGCCTTTCTGAGCAATCTGACTCCACGGAGAAGCGTACAAACCAACCCACCCTTGCTCGCCAACTATCATCTGGGTCACGAACAACATGTTAGTGGGTCAGGAACGTGTCATCTCTAATGTGGTTCGCTCTGCATATCCCTTCTCAGGTATTGATGGGAACTGATCTGCGACTAACTCAACCCCAAATGTTTCTAATAAGTGTTGTTTTTTACCTCATCTGCCTGATAAGAAGGGGGCAAGATGCAACAAGCCACGAGGTTATGCTGCCCCCTATTTGACAAATGAGTTCGCTCGTGCCATATGCTACTACACCTCTCCCCCCATAACTCTACATCACAAGCAACAAGGAAGCAGGCAACAGTTCGTGTTTCGGTTTTTCCAATATCTTTGGATGCGGCAACACGTGTTCCTTCAAGGATTTGGAATGGCATTGCAACAACAAAAGGCCTTTGAGGACACCCAAGGGGCATGCAAGAGATGGCTCAAATACCTGGGCAGCCAATCCCTCAGGGATGGGGCTCCCGGGCATGACCTTCACATTGCCTCTGCTGCAAAGCTCCAGCACCAGTACAACATAGCAAGTCCCTTCGTGGATCGTTGCAAACCACGTGTACAAGCGGCAGATATTCTTATGTCTGTACAGCGTGCAAACAAGGCTGCCATGGAAACGCGCAGTGTTTGGGTGCATCTCAACAGAATGGAGCTCAGTTGATACATATGCCATGCGGGGTGGGTGGGGGGGGGGGGGGCGGAATGGAATTGTGGACCCGATCAATTCAAATTTTCTTTTCCACCCAACAGCACGAGGTACGACAAGTTTACCAACACACAAAAGGGGGGGATTCGGGGATTCCCGTGATGCACGCGGGCTACTAGTGGTGTACATTGGTGAAAGTGGGCATGGGGGGTGTAGGTTTAGATGCGTTTTAAATCAGAGCGCAAAATGAAATGTGCTCCAATACTATCTGTGGACACCCGGTATCGCTGACTGCAAATAAGTATTCAGCCTAAAGACCAAAAAAAAGTCCACTTTTAGCCGAAAACAGGCAAAACAGATGCTACTCCAAGTCATCCACACTTACCACAAATGCGAAGGCAAGTTAGGATACGTGATTGCAAGTTCCTTTTCGCTGTGTTCAGTGGTTGATTCGGGCCAGAACGCATAGGAAGTACTTCGGCTAGATTGTGCCAATGTGTGGGCCACATGAGCAGCCGCCGAGCGACTTTGCAAGGTACGGAGTTGAATGCATTTTGATGGTGCATGGTACTCAAAATGGCAGCAATGAACCGAAGTAGGCATCACATCACTGGGCTCACGTTGAATCTCCAACGTCCCTTCGCTTGTTAAGGAATGGAAGCGGACTTACTGTGTGGAATGAGGTCATGAGTATTCTTCCCCTCCTGGTTTGCAACACGCGATTGTGGAGGCACCCTTGCCTTGGTCAGCATAGTGACAAGTAGGTGGTAGTTTACAACGGCGCAAAGTAATGCTACCATATGGAACAATGAAAAGGGATGCCCCTTAAGGCACACTTACAAAGCAATAAACAAGATAACACGTGCCCAGAGTGTAATACCCAAAAGGGGAGGGGCGGTCGGTATTGGAATGGGTTTGACCACCTTGTGTGGTTGTCTTAATGCGGGTTCAAAGGGAGTAGCCGGTGACAATCCGTGCTGCACTGTTACGTGGCACCCAACGAGCAACCTGAGATTTCCTTGGTACAAAATTTCCTGCTTCAGCCGCAAATTGCGCTGGCGGGTAGCGTCGTCGCTGGGGCCATGATGCTGCAGGAGAACAAATGCAAAATCGATTAACATACAAATTGATGGCTGATATTGTTGATGAGCAGAGTGTCTATGGTTTAACAAATGACAAGGCGGGCGTTATGAAACGATGCGTCTGTCGGAGAATAGCGATACTTGTGCTTCAAGGAGCTTCAAGGCCACGGGGAGATTGTCCCCGAGAAGCTTCAACTCAGCGGCCATCACCCTCCCGAAGCTTCCGGCCCCAACTTCTCGGACATTCTCGAAGTTCTGCATCTTCAGCTCAGTGGGGCTGCATGTGAAGGGCCATATTGGATTGGGGGAGGGGGTATGATATGGACAAATTGAGCAGCCTTACAACATTGAAACACTTTTATGGCATTTCGGTCTCTATCTTAGGCTTGTAGGCATGGCTAGAACGCTACCATGTGTGCACCATGTCGCGAGCAATGGGATTCACGAGGTGGGGCACACCCATGGATCTTTCGCCTTTCGCTCAGCGGAATAGCGGGTGCTGCAAGGACGAATGGCACAAGCTGTAGAGCAAGCCCTCTGAACCAAGCTCACTGTCCATTTGTCCATGCCTTTTTGATTGTGTGCATGGCGGAACAAATCATATGCTACACCTCGCTACAAGGATCTACGGAACACTTTCCATGACACATTTACGAGGCTGATTTTCCAATTGGAGATATTGTGTTCTGGCAGAACAGCCCTCACCGGATCCGGGAATGAGGTTTTTTCCGCTTGACTGGTTCGCGGGTGGTATTTTGCTGTAATTGCAAGTGCCGAAAAAACTCATAGGAGAAAAAATCGTCCGTACAGTAATTGTTCGGTTTTTTGTTGGAAGCACAAGTACCTATTTTTGCTGTGCTCACCGACATAATTCTATGTATTTACCACGTTACTGCACCGTTGAAACACTGGGCAGTGCCCATAGGAAGAATCATACCCAAAAATCGCATGTCACTTTTGAACTGACGACGCTCCTCGTCACGCGGAACAAGTTCGGAGATGAGGTTCGGCAAATTAGCTTTCCAAAGCGCTGTCAGGACATGTACCATGGGATGGAAGGAGCTACACAAAGAGCACCTTGTTGGGAGGTGCAAAACGGCTGTGCAATTGGACTATTGGAGTGCAAAAAGCAACGATGACAAACAAAGATTGTCACAAGACATTAGAGGAAGTTAAAGGCCCAGCGCCACCTAGGTCTACGTCCATAGAGGGGGCAATGGCATTCTATTGGTGCACCACCACTTCCCCTCAAGATGATGTTGTCAATCTTTGGCTGGCTAGCAGCCACAACCCAAAATGCACACCGCGGAGGACGTTCGCTTGGTAGTCTATCCGTTTGTGAGAGGGTCCATTACACCGGGTTATCAAGTTCTCGGCGCTACAATTAGTGCACACCGAGAGATGATCAACAAGCGAGCACTACACTGATACGGCGTATGTGATAAAACTTAGTACAGACGAGGTAACACTCAGTAAAAATTTGGTAAAACTTAGTAGAACCCAGGCGAAACCAAGCAAAAAAAGTTTAGAAACAAATGTCCTAAAAATTGATACTTCCTAAGTTTTACCTCGGTCCACTGATCCCCCCCCCCCCATGCGGCTGCCATTTCAACAAGGTAGTCAACACTTCGATGGTAGGTGTTAGTTTTGATTGTGGGCACAAAGCCTCCGGGTCGATTCTCGGCGAATTGTGTTAGTGGCGCCTCACCCAGGCCAAAGCATCATGAACACATTGTGTAACATTTGTAATTCCAACATAACAAAATAAAATTGGGGTTGGGAGGTAGAAACCAAATCAGGCTCAAGGAAAGAGTCCTAACAGGGCCATGGCCAAGGTCTGTGGGAACGACTTACAATTAGTTACAAAAGACACACATGAATATCAAGTTGGCCATGGTATCTGCATTGTGCGGTTTCCTTTGCACTGTGGGATTATTGGTGCACATCGTAAATAGTGCCGCTTTCAACCCCCCTTACAGCTCGGTGCAAATTGCTTGGTCGTTTCTCAATTCACCATCAGCATTTTGGGGATATTAAGGAGGCACTGCATACCACTTGCCACAAATCCACACACCACGACACGTGTTAACATAGGAGCAACAACAATAGGGACACCAAGACGGGTGTCAACGCAAGCAGCAGCAACATCAACAGCAAAAGCAACAGCAATAGTAGCAAGGTTGGCCGTCCGGGATTGGTGCAACACAACACAGATGTCCAATTCACAGAGGATGGACACATGCAAGGCATAATGAGGAACCTTAGATTCATGGCACACCATGTGAGGTGTGCCATCAAAAGAAAATGTGTCAATGGGGTCCATAGATTTGGGTTCGGGATACATTGGAGCGACCTCCCAATGTACCGCCGGGGTCCTTGGGATGGAGGCCGACGTTTAACGAATGAAGTATGGATAATATGCCCTTGACAACGCGCCGAGATGAGGCGCAATGCAACATCAAGAGACCTGCCGGACGGCAACTTCCACTATGGCCACATAACCCCGGCCGCCTCTGGGGTCCCAACTGCTTCCGAGAGGAGGGTAGAATCAGAGGTCGCTGCAAAACCTCTGCCGCCTGGGGGGTCCCCACCTCTTCTGAGCGGCAGGTAGAATCAGAGGTGGCTACATAACCCTTGCCCCTTGGGGGGTCCCAACTGCTTGTAAGCGGGGGGCACACTTAGAGGTGGCTACATAACCCTGTCCCCTCGGGGGCCCCAACTGCTTCCAGGCGGGCGGCACAATCACATGTGGCTACATAACCACTGCCGCCTGCGGAGTCCCCACTGCTTCAGAGCCGGGGGTAGAACTAGCCATTTACGTAGCAAAAACTCCACCCAGAGGAAAAGCTTAGTAAATAAATATTTTTTCCTGAGTTTCGAAACCTAGTAAAAAGAAATTTGAAAAAAAAAATTACTAAGTTTTACCACGGACCTCTGGTACACCGATAGCGGGTAGCAACACCAAAGAAATGGGTATATCACACGTTGGACCTGCAAACTTTGTGTTGATGTAATCTCTTGTTGTTGCATTTGGACTAAAGAGGTCATCAGGATCCTCCCCGCTGCGGAACGGCACCTGAGAAAATGATGAACCTCATACAGCCGCATGAAAATGGTACGCGCGTCGGGGGCCCAAACCTCGGCATGATGGCCACATACCCCCTGCCTTCATGGGGGACCCTGGAGTTCAGCACATGGGGAAAATCAGAAATGGCGCAAATTTGGGCAAGATGGCTACATAGCTCCCGCGTTCCAAAAGATTCATGGTGCTCAGCACTTGGAAAGACTCAGCAGGGGCTATCTCACCCCTGGCTGTCTCGAGGGCCAGAACCTGGGCAGGATGGTCACATTGCCCGGCACATAGAGTCCTGGTGTGGTACAACGCATTCATGGATTACGACATGGCTCTGGGATGTGACAGCGGTCCAATGCTCTGCAAGTGGGGAATGGGCTACTGTGCATTGAGGCCCTTACGCTGACAGGCATTTGCGGCCCGAGGGAGAAAGAGGGATATGGACTGGCCGTCGTGGAAAAGCCATGCCCTGATGAGGTGAATGACAAGCACACAAGAGACTACGACATGTGCCACAACCAGAGATCAACAGCACAGGTTGGGCAATACCGGTAATACATACGGATCAACGACGGTCACTCTCCTTTCACTCTTCAACGATTCCCTAATCGTGTCTCTGCTGCACATAAGCCATGAGGCCATGACCTCACCGGCCGCTTCCCTCACCCTTGGCGTCGCATGACGAAACAGCTTGTCAACTTGCAGAAAGAGCTTGACACCATTCGTGGAACTCAATCCCCTTTCGTGCATGCGGCACAGCGCCTGAACGCAATGAGGGGTAGCAAAGGCTGTGTGATGCCGCCGTATCTTCATTGCAGCAACACGGACGTGGACTAGACACGAGAAACTAAACACGGGTCAGTGGGCGGTGCAAAACGATGCCTCACCGTTTGCGGTGTTGGAGCTTTACCCCGCGCATTTCGGGCGGGGGTATGGCACAACAGACGGGGGGTTTTGGAATGTGATAATGATGGTTTGCGGACTTAATGTTGGCCCATGCGCAGCACGACACCGTCCCGTAGTTTCAGTGGTTTAGCTCTTGACCAAGACGTCATTGCCAGTAATGACAGTAATTACTACCATGCTACTAGTACTCAAAAGTCTGGTGCTTGCTACACCACGTCACAGATTCTACAAAGCAGGTCGGAAGGAATGTGCCCGAAAAACTTGCGCCCGACGAACCCCTGCAACACGCTGGTGAAAACCAGTCGGCGCAAATTACTGCCACGTTGGTGTCATGCCCCTGTCGTGCAATAGTAGCAGAACCTAAAGAGGATGCTCATACGGCAAGAACCTAACGCAAACACCAGCTCAGCTTGCTAGCAACCCTCGTCCATAAACCTGATGCAAGCTGTTCAGCATCCGAACAAGACGAGTTTGCGTCGCCTCATCGGCTGTAAGCTCGGCGATAACGTGCGGTGAGAGTTGGGAAAAGTTGCCTGCAATGAGTCCTATGCAGAGACGGCAGATGTGAAAGCAGCATATAGCTCCGGATATGGCAAACAGAGATCTGCTCGCCATGCAGGGGTGGTGGCGGGGCAAGAAGGAGTCTATTCAACATCCCTTGGAACACAAATTCCCATAGAGAATACATGAATCCACTTGAGCTAGACTACTAACGACGGCCAAGACTGCAATCGCCATTGGTTTCTGGTGGACATGCCACATCTTGCCTTCATATGCAACGGATGCCGCAAAGGCCACTGGCAAGGCACCAGAGGGAGGTGCAGCTGCCTTCAAGACATTGAAACAATATCCTCCTTGGCCTGTGGCCTCAGACAACACCGAGCCCTCAACACAACCACACCTGCAACTGCATGTTGCGCCATGCGGACAACGTCGAGATTAGCGTCCTCGAAGAAGCGGCAACACCGGTTGAGGAGGTTCCCTTCAGCATCAGGAACACATCCCATGATGCCGAGGGCGCTAATCCTGGCCAATGCCCACATCACATCCTAGAAGACCAGTCAATGGTGCTAGACTGCACGAGGAGAAGAACTACTCGTGTGCTGTGTGCGCGAGCCTCATTGCGCCAGGTCGTACAACGATTTCGCCCCACAAGCTCAAAACCATATGGCAAACATAGAATGGCGCTGTGGGCGGAAGAATGTCACGTTGCATGAGGAGATAGACTGTTGTGCCCGAGCAATGTATTACCGCTCTACAGGTGCAGAGTGAGAGATTAATGATAAGCAGCAAACAAGAAAGAAGCATGATATCCTTCTAGCATGGTGTTACCAAGCGTCGGTGAGATTACGACAACCGTTGCATGACAATGAATGACCCCTATTGCACAATGCCCTACAAAATCATCACGTTGAAACAAAAACAAGCTTTCGTGGTTTTATTAAAGGAAAAAGCTCCTGCAGGTCCAAACCTCTTTTCCCAAGCTACCTGGTTTCTTGACAATGAGAAACCAAGTTTCGCTGCTCCTAATGGGAAAGGGGACTTTGTGATCTACGATATCTGCAGGAGACGTGAAAACCTGTGGATTACCTCCACCATGGCCTCGTGCTGTAAGAAAGGCGGTACACGGGCAGGTGTTACCTTGGCAGCTTCCTTATCAAGCCCATTGGTGCTGTATTCCAAGAAGACAAGCTGCAGTGGCATGTAGAAGACCACAATAGAAGCCGCAGCCTCCGCGCACATCAGGAGGAACGCGGGGTCTTGAGCTTGATGCTCGTGCACTTTGCAGATTGCTGACGAGAGACAGATTGTGGGATTGCCGTGATGTAGCAGAAAATCGGGTGGCTTAAAAGGCCCGCAAACGACTGAGAACTTGCAACGAGGCTAGGAGTGGGGATGGCACGCATGTAAAGGCTTACTTCACTACGGGCACATTATGTAGAACTGCAGGTCTAGTAGTGGTGCCAGAACCTTATAAAAGAACACGGACATCAAATACAATGACTGCCGAAAGCCGGAGTTGTGGGAAAAAATCAACTTGAACGCCGGCTTAGGGAAGCCCAATAGGCAGACAGTGGCTTTCACAAACAAGTCGAGCACCACCCTGCCAATCACTGTGGACTTTCACCGCGCAAAGTGGTGGCAAACAATCATTGAGGCTGCCTATTCTCACGACACTCCGAGTCTTCTCACAAGCGTCCGGAACTTCAGAAGAAGAAACGAAAGTGCCATACATATAGCACATAAAGCACAAATCAATGTCTCAATTGTGCTTCTAGATCTTGTAAAGTGACAGTTCTTCACCTTTGTGCGATTGATTGTCTGGCAAGCAATGATGCACTTCATAGCTGCCAATACGCACCAGTTGTTATATGGCCACAAGAACAACAGGGAGCCTTGGCAACGAAAGCCCAACAGATTGCACAAGGTACCAAGGAGATCCCAAAGTCAGTGAGCATTCATTTAACACCATTACAGAAACACCATCATTTGAAGAAATATTTCTCGAACGAATGACCACCCAAGCACACAATACAAGTGCAACCTACTCCCAGAGAACACCACGGCATTCAAAGTGGTACGGGGCTACCGTGTCCACAGCACTTTCACACCTTGAAGCAATCTCCGGCGGTCCTCCCCTTGCATGAAATGCGACAGCTGGCCAAGGAGCCCCAATAGAGCCTGAAGAGACGAAAATGTTCCATCGTGTTTGCAATCCAAATGGTTGGCCAGATGAAAATTTGGAGCGGATCCTGGTCCATGGCTTCGCCAACTGGATTTGCTGAGCTACTACAACATGAAAGAGTGCAGCAAAATGTAATTGCAAAAGCCATTCGCAACCCTGCTGACTCGGGGGCCCAAAGGTGGGCAAAATGGCTGACACAGGCTCCCACGGGTCCCGGCAAGTTCCGAAGGGTTCCCACGGGTCCCCAAGAGACTCGTCTGGGGATGATAAGTGGACAAAGGTGGTTACATCACCCCTGCCGTTTCAGGGGTGCCCAACGCTCAAGGGGGGTAAAGAATCGGAACTGGTTGCCTCATCCTTGCCGTCTTGGTTCGTCCATTTGACAGTTGTTGGGTTTTCGCTGGCTCATGCGTCGGTGACTGCCCACTGGCGTTTGGGGAGGCCAGAACTGGTCGCAGTGGCTGCACAATCCTTGCCTTCTTGGGTGACCCAATGCTCAGCGCGCGGATAGAATCAAAAGCGGCTGCCTAGCGCATGCCGTCTCAGGGACCCACCCTGCCCTATGAGGGGGCCCCCATGCTCACGGCGGGCACGAAATAAGACGTGGTTGACCCCTACCGTCCCGGAGGCCCAGCAGTGGGCACAGAGGCTAAGTTACCCCGGCGGTCTCTGAAGTCCCCATCGCTCAGCCAAGGGACAAGATGAGAAGTTGTTATCTAAACTCTTCCGTCCCAGTCTGCATCGCTCAGCGCCGGGACAGAATCGGGAATGTTCTCCTAACCTCTGCCGTCCCGGGGTCCTAAAGTGGCAACATGGCCCCCGTCGTCCCCATATGAACCTTTCCAACTTCCTCCCCAATGCTCAGCGCAGGTACAGCAAGACCTGTGGGGCAAATGGAGAACATACCGCGGGGGTGGCGGGGGCTGCAATGGCAGTGTGGGTGTGTGGTGGCAGTGGACTAAAGCGAAAACTTCAACGGGTAGGCCCAAAGGTGCCACTTTACGAAAGCACGCGTACAGCCTAGCCAACGGCCATGCAGCAACCTGAAAATCCAATAAATGTGGCATACCAAAATGAAACTTTTTTGCAAAAATATGGAACATGCCCCTTCTAAATTGTCACCACACTGGGACTTCTGTGCCCGTGTGTCACGGCGATGTTGCAAGAGTGTTGGCTTACCCCACTGGTACCTGATGGTACAAACTTTGACTGATTGACGGGTTTGCGGAATCCCATTGCCAAGTCGGCGTCGGAACAGTGGGTTTGGGTCACGTGGAAATTCCAAAGGTCGCGGCTCGGGCGAGTAACTTTGAGCACTAAGGACCCTACTTCCCGTGCTTGCACACCCGCATCGCTACGATGTGGAAGACTTCACATTTTCGGATTGGGGGTCGGGTCCGTGTTGAGGTCACGGAGATGCTGTTAACAGTTGTACCTATGCGTGTGAAGTGCAATCACACAAAATACAGGATACTCAACAATGGCGGCCAAAGCGAGTGTCACAAGTGTTGACCATAATTTTCAAGTCCTTTTAAAGGCAGTTTGGGTACAGAGCATGTCTATGGAGATGGCAATTTGCCTTGGATCTAGCAGACATCGTGACCAAAAAGCTTTGATCACTCTTCAGGACCTTTGTGTGGGCCCAGAAAATCCCTTTGGGGAGGAGGAGTTGCAGGGGAGGGGTCCGGGGGGCATCCTTTGGGGTGCATGTCTCAGGAGCGAGCAAAGCAAGGGAAAAAGGGTTTGGTAGAGGGTTAAATGTGGGGGGGGGGGGCGTTGTTCGACATTTCCTTCCACGGAACGAAGCAAGCCAAGCAAGGCTTCGCTAAGTGTATAGAGGGGGAAGTGGCCTGGATCGTTCTTGGAGTTCCACAAAATGTGTGGCTATCCCTTGTACTAGTGGTCTTGATTTTCCCTGCCCGAACATGTCGGTCACCATGTTGAGTGTTGTCTAGGGTCAGTGGTGTGTTACAAATGTGAAGGTGAGGATGTGGCCATAGGCAGATGTGGAGAGATTTTTCCTCGGGGCGCCTGAGAGACATACCTGGCAACCATCGCAACCAACTGTTGGCCAGAGGCCCCCCAAGGGGGTGGGCAGTAAGTGTCCTACGACCCGTAGAGGGGGCCCAATCGTTGATGGTATTTGTGGATTCGGGAGAGATGCACATAACTGGGGGCACGCGGACGTGAGGTCAACATGCCTGAAATAAAGGTCCGCCAGATCCGGACTTGAGGATGTCCTCAAGCGGAACCCGCATATTGGACCTAGCATTGAGGGCATCCAGCACCGCAGACGGCCAGTCCTCCAACAGCTGCTGCAAAAGTTGCAGCGCCTGTCTCGCCGTCTCCGGGTGGGCAGGACTGAATTAGAGAGAAGATGCAAATGCAGTGAAAGCCTCATGCAGGATGGCACAAATCTACGTAGATCATATTCATTCACCACACGTTTGCTACCAATGCACTACAACATCCAACGGAGGGAAAGGTATGACGGAGGGGTACCAAAGTCACCGTGCACTGGATTGAGGTGGTGAGTTGGGGTAGCACTAGGGTGACACTCGGAGAGGGTTGGCCCAAGGCTGGAGTATGATGGGCAGTATGGAGCTCCGCCACGGAAGGGCTATAAGGTGAAGCCAGGTGCAATGGGCAAACATGGAGGGGGGGATGGGTCTTTTGGGGTCATGCATTAGGGTGGGCAAGAGGGATGGAGCAGGGTGCGGGTATGCGGCATGAGGGTCCAATCAACCATGAAAGACGGGCACATTGACAACTGTACAAGGTGTCAACGGAGCAAGAAGTGTGTCCAGAGTTGTTGCGGTATAGATGCAGCATGCAGTTTGTACATGGGACTGCCATCTTGCATTGTGTTGTGTCGCATCATCGGAATGTTGTGATTCGTTGCTTGACTCAAGAGTGCAATAAGGGTTCAATAACATCGAAGCAGCGCCTCATGAGCCGGGTACCTTCTAGCAGAAGGCGCGCAACATAAGGGTTGAGCCTCGCATGATCCGGGGCATGGAGTGCCCAACCTTTGGTCATTGCTCAAAATATTAGCACTAGTACAAGCTGCTGCTCCAAGAAAAATGTAATTCGGGTACAAAAAAACCGTCTATTCGTATTATTTTTTATTGCTGTAAATGCGTGTAATTTTCTTTTTTGCTGTAAGTCTTGTGAATTATAAAAAAAATTGAATTTTTTTATTTTTCCGGTAAAGGAGTGTACTTTTTTCTTGCGGTAAGTCGTGTAAAATATATTAAAAGATGACAAGTTGGAAGAAATGCAACCTTTGCAATACATGCGCAATATGTACAGCTGCCGGTTCCTTACGGCACCCCAAAGCGACCTTAACGATGGGACGCCGAGTCCACAAATCACATAGTGCTCTGAGTGGCCACCAATTAGTTGAGACCCGGCCAATATAACATAGGTTCACATGTTCTCATTGGCACTAGACTCGAAATCAGGCCCAAGAGAAGACTCCTCACAGGGCCATGGCCAACGCTAGTGCCACCATTATGGGCCACCAAGGCACTGGCATGGGGCCAATATGACAGCAATCGTATACGCTCCACAGCTGGTACACCAAACGGTGTAGGCAATACAGCCCACAAAACATGCACCCGCTACGGGTAGTTGCAGAATGCACGCTTGTAGATCAAGTCCGTTTATGTGTCACCCGACCTGGGCTTTGCACCAGGTCTGAGGTTAAGCTGACAAGCGGCGCGCAACTCTTTCATTAGCTGCTTGCACGGGTCATCGATGATGCATCTGTTGGGTAGCCCTCCGGCACCTTGCGCCACTCTTCACGGATGAGGACCTTGGGACGGGTGTCCTCCTCCTCGGTGGGAATGTCCACGGAAGGTTGCGGGCTGGCCTCCGGGATTTCCACGCGCTGCTCGGCGAAGGCCTCCTTGCCTTGGAGTGGGGTGGGGGTGGCCTAAACACTGTCCTCCTTAGCCGAAAGTGCACCTTCAACTTGGGTGCTGGGGGAGGACTCAAGAGGGCCAGAAAGCTCGGTCACGCCCTCCACATCATCACCGGGCGCTTGAACGACCCGCACAGCACGATCAGCATTCACAATGCTGAGCACATACTCCACAAAACCGGCACGCATCGGGATAAGGGGCAGATTGGAAAAAGTACCCCGGTGCTGCACCACCTGCTTCGCGATGTTCAAGCTTTGAAAACAACAAGACCAACCGTCGGTTTGGAATCCCAAGGCTTGGTGCTTGGTGGTTGGAGAAGATTTCTTCAAGGCTCACAAGAAGGGACGGATCAAATCAGTGGAGCTCAGGGGTTCCCAAACCCAAATAGTGGAAAGCTCCAACCGGACACGACAATTGAAGGCACATACAAACCAGTGCAACCCTTACTTGTTATTGGACCCACAAAACCACAAAAATGTGGCAGCGGCACCACCTCATGTTGGTTATTCTTTCGCCGGTTTCAACTCTCTGCATGTACTTGGAGAGTCTCTTGAGATATAGAAGCGCTAGAGTCCACGCACGTGGTTTATCGAGTTCATTGCGGCGGACCTCTTGGTTCAACCAACACAGAATATCCTTATCGGTCAACCAATGTCCCGCCTCAAAGCGGTTGTTTCGCTCGGAATGGTGCTCATCGTACACCTTTAGGGATTGTGAGGGTCGATAGGGGTTGCCTTGGGCAAGACTTTCTTTCCCTTCGCCTTCTTCTTTGGCCCAGGGGCCATAGGGGGAGGCGCAAAGAAGTCCACCTGTAAATCAGATGACTGAACCTTTTTTTTCTTCACCTCCTTACCTGGGGGAGAAGTCAATAGAGGATTAGAAAAGACGTGCAACTCGTCGGCACCGGACACGGGCTCGTTGGGGAGGGTGGCGGTCCTCAACGTCTACCTCCTGGCACCACTTTTGAAAGAGCCACTTGTCCCTGTTGGGGTGGGCCCCTGCACGAACTTGACAAAGTGTGTAGGCAAAAGCCACACCCCTAACAATGCATGCACCAAAGGTACACGGTCTTGTGATATTGGCCACACACATAAGGTGGCCGAAAGAGATTAAGGCAATGCCAAGTTCTCCGATGCACCTACATGGGTGCAGCAACAATGGTAGAGGTAGGGGGGACAAAATTCAGTGCGGGGGGCGGAATCAGAAGTGGCGCACAAGTGGGCAAGTTGGCTTCAGAACCCCTGCCGCCTAGGCGGTCCCCAGCGCTTCGGAGCGGGTGGCAGAATCAGAATTGGCCCACAAGTGGGCAAGGTGGCTACATAAGGCCTGCTGCCCTGGGGGTCCCCTACCGCTTCACAGCGGGGGGCAGAATCAGAAGTGGCCCACAAGTGGGCAAGGTGGCTACATGACCCCTGCCGCCTCGGGGGTCCCCACTGCTTCAGAGCGAGGGGCAGAATTAGAATTGGCCCACAAGTGGGCAAGGTGGCTACAGAACCCCTGCCCCCTAGGGGGTTCCCACCGCTTCACAGCGGGAGGAAGAGTAAGAATTGGCCCACAAGTGGGCAAGGTGGCTACATAACCCCTGCCGCAGAGGGGGTCCTTACCGCTTCAAAGCGGGGGGCAGAATCAGAAGTGGGCCACAAGTGGGCAAGGTGGCTACATAACACCTGCCGCCTAGGGGGTCCCCACCGCTTCAGAGCGGGGGGCAGAATTAGAAGTGGCCCACAAGTGGGCAAGGTGGCTACATAACCCCTGCCGCGTAGGAGGTCCCCACCGCTTCGGAGCGGGGGGCAGAATCAGAATTGGCTCAGAAGGGGGCAAGGTGGCTACATCACGCCTGCCGCCTGGGGGGTTCCCTCCGCTTCGGAGCGGGCGGCAGAATCGGAAGTGGCCAACAAGTGGGCCATGTGGCTACATAACACCTGCCGCCTAGGGGGTCCCCACCGCTTCGGAGCGGGGGGCTGATTCAGAAGTGGCCCACAAGTGGGAAAGGTGGCTGCATAACCCTGGCAGCCTCGGGGGTCCCCACCGCTTTGTAGCGGGGGGCAGAATCAGAAGTGGCCCACAGGTGGGCAAGGTGGCTACATAACCCCAAACGCCTCGGAGGTCCCTACCACTTCAGAGCGGGGGGCAGAATGGGAAGTTGCCCACAAGTGGGCAAGGTGGCTACATAACCCCAAACGCCTCGGGGGTCCCCAACGCTTCACAACGGGGGACAGGATCAGAAGTGGCTCACGAGTGGGCAGGGTGCCTACATAACACCTGCCGCGTAGGGGGTCCCCTCCGCTTCGGAGCGGGGGGCAGAATCAGAAGTGGCCCACAAGTGGCGAAGGTGGCTACATATCCCTTGCCGCCTAGGGGTTCCCCACCGCTTCAAAGCGGGGAGCAGAATAAGAATTGGCCCACAAGTGGACAAGGTGGCTACTTACCCCCAAACGCCTCGGGGGTCCCCACCGCTTCAGAGCGGGGGGCAGAATAAGAATTGGCCCACAAGTGGGCAGGGTGGCTACATAACCCCAAACGCCCTGGGGCTTCCCACCGCTTCAGAGCGGGGAGCAGAATCAGAAGTGGCCTACAAGTGGGCAAGGTGGCTACATAACCCTTGCGGCGTCGGGGGTCCCCACCGCTTCAGAGCGGGGAGCAGAATAAGAATTGGCCCACAAGTGGACAAGGTGGCTACATAACCCCAAACGCCTCGGGGCTCCCCACCGCTTCAGAGCGGGGGGGAAAATACCAATTGGCCCACAAATGGGCAAGGTGGCTACATGACCCCAAACGCCTCGAAGGTCCCCGACGCTTCAGAGCGGGGAGCAGAATCAGAAGTCGCCCACAGGTGGGCAAAGTGGCTACATAACCCCTGCCGCCTAGGGGGTCCCCACCGCTTCAGAGCGGCGGGCGGAATTAGAAGCCGCCCACAAGTGGGCAAGGTGGTTACAGAACCCCTGCCGCCTTGGTGGTCCCGACACGCTTCAGAAGTGGCCCACAAGTGGGCAAGGTGGCTACATAACCCCTGCTGCGTCGGGGGTTCCCAGCGCTTCAGAGCCGGGGGCAGAATCAGACGTGGCTCACAAGTGGGCAAGGTGGCTACATAACCCCTGCCGCCTAGGGGGTCCCCCCCGCTTCAGAGCGGGGGGCAGAATCAGAAGTGGCCCACAACTGGGCAAGGTGGCTGCATAACCGCTACCGCCTCGGGGGTCCCCACCGCTTCAGAGCAGGGGGCAGAATCAGAAGTGGCCCACAAGTGGGCAAGGTGGCTACATAACCGCTACCGCCTCGGGGGTCCCCACCGCTTCAGAGCCGGGAGCAGAATCAGAAGTGGCCCACGTGTGGGCAAGGTGGCTACGTAGCCCCTGCCGCCTCGGGGGTTCCCGGCGCTTCAGAGCGGGGGGCAGAATCAGAAGTGGCCCACAAGTGGGCAAGGTGGCTGCATAACCGCTGCCGCCTCGGGGGTCCCCACCGCTTCAGAGCGGGGGGCAGAATGGGAAGTGGCCCACAAGTGTGCAAGTTGGCTACATAACCCCTGCCGCCTCGGTAGTTCCCACCGCTTCAGAGCGGGGGGCAGAATCAGAAGTGGCCCACAAGTGGGCAAGGTGGGTACAAAAACCCTTGCCCCCTAGGGGGTTCCCACCGCTTCAGAGCGGGGGGCGGAATCAGAAGGGGCCCACACGTGGGCAAGGTGGCTACATAACCCCTGCTGCCTAGGGGGTCCCCACATCTTCAAAGCGGGGGGCAGAATCAGAAGTGGCTCACAAGATGGCAAGGTGGCTACATAACCCGTGCCGCCTAAGGGGTCCCCACATCTTCAGAGCGGGCAGCAGAATCAGAAGTGGCCCACAAGTGGGCAAGGTGGTTACATAACCCCTGCCGGCTCGGGGGTCCCCACCGCTTCAGAGCGGGGGGCAGAATGGGAAGTGGCCCACAAGTGGGCAAGGTGGCTACATAACCCCTGCCGCCTCGGGGGTCCCCACCGCTTCGGAGCGGGCGGCATAATCAGAAGTGGCCCACAAGTGGGCAAGGTGGCTGCATAAACGCTGCCGCATCGGGGGTCCCCACCGCTTCAGAGCGGGGGGCAGAATGGGAAGTGGCCCACAAGTGTGCAAGTTGGCTACATAACCCCTGCCGCCTCGGTAGTTCCCACCGCTTCAGAGCGGGGGGCAGAATCAGAAGTGGCCCACAAGTGGGCAAGGTGGGTACAAAAACCCTTGCCCCCTAGGGGGTTCCCACCGCTTCAGAGCGGGGGGCGGAATCAGAAGGGGCCCACACGTGGGCAAGGTGGCTACATAACCCCTGCTGCCTAGGGGGTCCCCACATCTTCAGAGCGGGGGGCAGAATCAGAAGTGGCTCACAAGATGGCAAGGTGGCTACATAACCCGTGCCGCCTAAGGGGTCCCCACATCTTCAGAGCGGGCAGCAGAATCAGAAGTGGCCCACAAGTGGGCAAGGTGGTTACATAACCCCTGCCGGCTCGGGGGTCCCCACCGCTTCAGAGCGGGGGGCAGAATGGGAAGTGGCCCACAAGTGGGCAAGGTGGCTACATAACCCCTGCCGCCTCGGGGGTCCCCACCGCTTCGGAGCGGGCGGCAGAATCAGAAGTGGCCCACAAGTGGGCAAGGTGGCTACATAACACCTGCCGCCTAGGGGGTCCCCACCGCTTCAAAGCGGGGGGCAGAATGAGAAGGGGCCCACAAGTAGGCAAGGCGGCTACATAACCCTTGCCGCCTCGGGGGTCTTCACCTCTTTAGAGCGGGGGGCAGAATCAGAAGTGGCCCACAAGTGGGCAAGGTGGCTACATAACCCTTGCCGCCTCGGAGGTCCCCACCGCTTCGGAGAGGGGGGCAGAATCAGAATTGGCCCACAAGTGGGCAAAGCAGCTACATAACCCCTGCCGCCTAGGGGGTCCCCACCGCTTCAGAGCGTGGGGTAGAATTGGAAGTGGCCCACAAGTGGCCAAGGTGGCTACATAACCCCTGCCGCCTCGGGAGTCCCCACCGCTTCACAGCGGGGGGCAGAATCAGAAGTAGCCCACAAGTGGGCAAGGTGGCTACATAACCTCTGCCGCCTAGGGGGTCCCCACCGCTTTGGAGTGGGGGGCTGATTCAGAAGTGGCCCACAAGCGGGCAAGGTGGCTACATAACCCTTGCCGCCTCGGGGGTACCCACCGCTTCAGAGCGGGGGGCAGAATCAGAAGTGGCCCGCAGGTGAACAAGGTGGCTACATAATCCGTGCCGCCTAGGAGGTCCCCACCGCTTGAGAGCGGGGGGCAGAATCACAAGTGGCCCACAAGTGGGCAAGGTGGCTACATAACCCCTGCCGCCTCGGGGTTCCCCGCCGCTTCAAAGCGGGCGGTAGAATCAGAAGTGGCCCGCAAGTGGGCAAGGTGGCTACATAATCCGTGCCGCCTCGGAGGTCCCCACCGCTTCAGAGCGGGGGGCAGAATCAGAAGTGGCCCACAAGTGGGCAAGGTGGCTACATAACCCCTGCCGCCTCGGGGGTCCCCGCCATTTCAGAGCGGGGAGCACAATAAGAATTGGCCCACAAGTGGCAAGGTGGCTACATAACCCCAAACGCCTCGGGGGTCCCTACCACTTCAGAGCAAGGGGCAGAATCAGAAGTGGCCCACAAGTGGGCAAGGTGGCTACATAACCCGTGCCGCCTAGGGGGTCCCCACCGCTTCACAGCGGCGGGCAGGATCAGAAGTGGCCCACAAGTGGGCAAGGTGGCTACATAACCCCTGCCGCCTCGGGGGTCCCCACACGCTTCAGAGCGGAGGGCAAAATCAGAAGTGGCCCACAAGTGGGCAAGGTGGCTACATAACCCCTGCCGGCTCGGGGAGCTCCGCCGCCTCAGAGCGGGGGGCAGAATCAGAAGTGGCTCATAAGTGGGCAAGGTGGCTACATAACCCCTGCCGCCTAGGGGGTCCCCACATCTTCAGAGCGGGCAGCAGAATCAGAAGTGGCCCACAAGTGGGCAAGGTGGCTACATAACCCCTGCCGCCTCGGGGGTCCCCACATTTTTAGGGATGTCCTTAACGCAAAAAAAAAAAAATCCCGTCCGGTACGGGGCAATTTCAAAAGAGCCCGCGGACAGTACATGTCTTCACCCCGGTGTTCCCAATTGTTCAACCATGAGTCCCTAGCCCCAAATCGGTCTCAGCACATAACCATATGATCCTTGCCCCACATGTGTTGCATGACCCTACCTCACACCCTGCACAATTCAACATGAAGAAGAGCAATACTTTTTTTGAATCAAATATAGTGATGCAGCGTTCGACCACCCAAATGTTCCATCGCCGGTGGCACAGCTGGAAACAAACTCCCTACTGCTGGTACAACCTGTGGAAGTGCACCCTGACACGCTCCATAAGCTCACCCTTCCCCCCTCTCACACTCAAACCATGCTTCCTACAAATGGCCTGAAATTCAACCTTAGTCCACTCATGCAACCTCCCCCTCTCCATTGCACTCAACACCGCCTCATCCACATCATACCGAAACACCAACTGCGTGCCAGAGTTAGAAGAGGTGGAGGGGACAGCTGAGGGGTTAGGAAGGTCAGAAGAGGAGCTACTGGCAACTGCATCTGCCTGCTCCATATCCTCGTCCTCACTGTCTTCGTCCTCACCCTCCAACTCAACCCCATACACATCGCCAATGTCGGCGTCACGTGTCGCCCTCTTGGGAACAACCCACAAATCTCGAATGTCCAACGGAACCTCCGCCTCAACATCCTCTTCCAAAGAAACTGCCAAATCCTTGAAAGCCGCAAACCCAAGCAAACCACCATCTTCCACCTCAACCGCATGCCCTTGCTTCCGTTTGCGCGGGCGGAAAGGGGCCATCCGAAGGTCCTGAAAAACCTCAAAGGGCCCCCAATCCTCTGGTGCCTCCCCATTGCACCTTACCCACAGCGTCTCACACATGCGCTCCATGGTTTGGCCAAAGTCCGTAGCCGTGACGTAGCTAAAAACTCTCTCACACGAACACGAGCTTGCCTCAACCCAATCCTCCAGGTTAGCACTGCCATCCCACTCAGCTCGCTTGAATCGTGCTTGTACGTCCTCAATGGAACTACGAAGAAACTTCATCCGGCTAGCCTTGATGACGCTACTCCCTACGTCAACACCCAACGATTCCTCCCACCCCCCTGGAATGACATGACGCACGGGGCAAATGAAAGCGGGGGGCAAAATCAGAAGTGGCCCACAAGTGGGCAAATTGGCTACCTCACCCCTGCCGTATCGGGGAGCCCCACCGCCTCAGAGCGGGGGGCAAAATCAGAAGTGGCCCACAAGTGGGCAAATTGGCTACCTCACCCCTGCCGTATCGGGGAGCCCCACCGCCTCAGAGCGGGGGGCAAAATCAGAAGTGGCCCATAAGTGGGCAAATTGGCTACCTCACCCCTGCCGTATCGGGGAGCCCCACCGCCTCAGAGCGGGGGGCAAAATCAGAAGTGGCCCACAAGTGGGCAAATTGGCTACCTCACCCCTGCCGTATCGGGGAGCCCCACCGCCTCAGAGCGGGGGGCAAAATCAGAAGTGGCCCACAAGTGGGCAAATTGGCTACCTCAACGCTGCCGTATCGGGGAGCCCCACCGCTTCAGAGCGGGGGGCAAAATCAGAAGTGGCCCACAAGTGGGCAAATTGGCTACCTCATCCCTGCCGTATCGGGGAGCCCCACCGCCTCAGAGCGGGGGGCAAAATCAGAAGTGGCCCACAAGTGGGCAAATTGGCTACCTCACCCCTGCCGTATCGGGGAGCCCCACCGCCTCAGAGCGGGGGGCAAAATCAGAAGTGGCCCACAAGTGGGCAAATTGGCTACCTCACCCCTGCCGTATCGGGGAGCCCCACCGCCTCAGAGCGGGGGGCAAAATCAGAAGTGGCCCACAAGTGGGCAAATTGGCTACCTCACCCCTGCCGTATCGGGGAGCCCCACCGCCCCAGAGCGGGGGGCAAAATCAGAAGTGGCCCACAAGTGGGCAAATTGGCTACCTCACCCCTGCCGTATCGGGGAGCCCCACCGCCTCAGAGCGGGGGGCAAAATCAGAAGTGGCCCACAAGTGGGCAAATTGGCTACCTCACCCCTGCCGTATCGGGGAGCCCCACCGCTTCAGAGCGGGGGGCAAAATCAGAAGTGGCCCACAAGTGGGCAAATTGGCTACCTCACCCCTGCCGTATCGGGGAGCCCCACCGCCTCAGAGCGGGGGGCAAAATCAGAAGTGGCCCACAAGTGGGCAAATTGGCTACCTCACCCCTGCCGTATCGGGGAGCCCCACCGCCTCAGAGCGGGGGGCAAAATCAGAAGTGGCCCACAAGTGGGCAAATTGGCTACCTCACCCCTGCCGTATCGGGGAGCCCCACCGCCTCAGAGCGGGGGGCAAAATCAGAAGTGGCCCACAAGTGGGCAAATTGGCTACCTCAACGCTGCCGTATCGGGGAGCCCCACCGCTTCAGAGCGGGGGGCAAAATCAGAAGTGGCCCACAAGTGGGCAAATTGGCTACCTCACCCCTGCCGTATCGGGGAGCCCCACCGCCTCAGAGCGGGGGGCAAAATCAGAAGTGGCCCACAAGTGGGCAAATTGGCTACCTCACCCCTGCCGTATCGGGGAGCCCCACCGCCTCAGAGCGGGGGGCAAAATCAGAAGTGGCCCACAAGTGGGCAAATTGGCTACCTCACCCCTGCCGTATCGGGGAGCCCCACCGCCTCAGAGCGGGGGGCAAAATCAGAAGTGGCCCACAAGTGGGCAAATTGGCTACCTCACCCCTGCCGTATCGGGGAGCCCCACCGCTTCAGAGCGGGGGGCAAAATCAGAAGTGGCCCACAAGTGGGCAAATTGGCTACCTCACCCCTGCCGTATCGGGGAGCCCCACCGCTTCGGAGCGGGGGGCAAAATCAGAAGTGGCCCACAAGTGGGCAAATTGGCTACCTCACCCCTGCCGTATCGGGGAGCCCCACCGCCTCAGAGCGGGGGGCAAAATCAGAAGTGGCCCACAAGTGGGCAAATTGGCTACCTCACCCCTGCCGTATCGGGGAGCCCCACCGCCTCAGAGCGGGGGGCAAAATCAGAAGTGGCCCACAAGTGGGCAAATTGGCTACCTCAACGCTGCCGTATCGGGGAGCCCCACCGCTTCAGAGCGGGGGGCAAAATCAGAAGTGGCCCACAAGTGGGCAAATTGGCTACCTCACCCCTGCTGTATCGGGGAGCCCCACCGCCTCAGAGCGGGGGGCAAAATCAGAAGTGGCCCACAAGTGGGCAAATTGGCTACCTCACCCCTGCCGTATCGGGGAGCCCCACCGCCTCAGAGCGGGGGGCAAAATCAGAAGTGGCCCACAAGTGGGCAAATTGGCTACCTCACCCCTGCCGTATCGGGGAGCCCCACCGCCTCAGAGCGGGGGGCAAAATCAGAAGTGGCCCACAAGTGGGCAAATTGGCTACCTCACCCCTGCCGTATCGGGGAGCCCCACCGCTTCAGAGCGGGGGGCAAAATCAGAAGTGGCCCACAAGTGGGCAAATTGGCTACCTCACCCCTGCCGTATCGGGGAGCCCCACCGCCTCAGAGCGGGGGGCAAAATCAGAAGTGGCCCACAAGTGGGCAAATTGGCTACCTCACCCCTGCCGTATCGGGGAGGCCCCACCGCCTCAGAGCGGGGGGCAAAATCAGAAGTGGCCCACAAGTGGGCAAATTGGCTACCTCACCCCTGCCGTATCGGGGAGCCCCACCGCCTCAGAGCGGGGGGCAAAATCAGAAGTGGCCCACAAGTGGGCAAATTGGCTACCTCAACGCTGCCGTATCGGGGAGCCCCACCGCTTCAGAGCGGGGGGCAAAATCAGAAGTGGCCTACAAGTGGGCAAATTGGCTACCTCACCCCTGCCGTATCGGGGAGCCCCACCGCCTCAGAGCGGGGGGCAAAATCAGAAGTGGCCCACAAGTGGGCAAATTGGCTACCTCACCCCTGCCGTATCGGGGAGCCCCACCGCCTCAGAGCGGGGGGCAAAATCAGAAGTGGCCCACAAGTGGGCAAATTGGCTACCTCACCCCTGCCGTATCGGGGAGCCCCACCGCCTCAGAGCGGGGGGCAAAATCAGAAGTGGCCCACAAGTGGGCAAATTGGCTACCTCAACGCTGCCGTATCGGGGAGCCCCACCGCTTCAGAGCGGGGGGCAAAATCAAAAGTGGCCCACAAGTGGGCAAATTGGCTACCTCATCCCTGCCGTATCGGGGAGCCCCACCGCCTCAGAGCGGGGGGCAAAATCAGAAGTGGCCCACAAGTGGGCAAATTGGCTACCTCACCCCTGCCGTATCGGGGAGCCCCACCGCCTCAGAGCGGGGGGCAAAATCAGAAGTGGCCCACAAGTGGGCAAATTGGCTACCTCACCCCTGCCGTATCGGGGAGCCCCACCGCCTCAGAGCGGGGGGCAAAAACAGAAGTGGCCCACAAGTGGGCAAATTGGCTACCTCACCCCTGCCGTATCGGGGAGCCCCACCGCTTCAGAGCGGGGGGCAAAATCAGAAGTGGCCCACAAGTGGGCAAATTGGCTACCTCACCCCTGCCGTATCGGGGAGCCCCACCGCCTCAGAGCGGGGGGCAAAATCAGAAGTGGCCCACAAGTGGGCAAATTGGCTACCTCACCCCTGCCGTATCGGGGAGCCCCACCGCCTCAGAGCGGGGGGCAAAATCAGAAGTGGCCCACAAGTGGGCAAATTGGCTACCTCACCCCTGCCGTATCGGGGAGCCCCACCGCCTCAGAGCGGGGGGCAAAATCAGAAGTGGCCCACAAGTGGGCAAATTGGCTACCTCAACGCTGCCGTATCGGGGAGCCCCACCGCTTCAGAGCGGGGGGCAAAATCAGAAGTGGCCCACAAGTGGGCAAATTGGCTACCTCACCCCTGCCGTATCGGGGAGCCCCACCGCCTCAGAGCGGGGGGCAAAATCAGAAGTGGCCCACAAGTGGGCAAATTGGCTACCTCACCCCTGCCGTATCGGGGAGCCCCACCGCCTCAGAGCGGGGGGCAAAATCAGAAGTGGCCCACAAGTGGGCAAATTGGCTACCTCACCCCTGCCGTATCGGGGAGCCCCACCGCCTCAGAGCGGGGGGCAAAATCAGAAGTGGCCCACAAGTGGGCAAATTGGCTACCTCACCCCTGCCGTATCGGGGAGCCCCACAGCTTCAGAGCGGGGGGCAAAATCAGAAGTGGCCCACAAGTGGGCAAATTGGCTACCTCATCCCTGCCGTATCGGGGAGCCCCACCGCCTCAGAGCGGGGGGCAAAATCAGAAGTGGCCCACAAGTGGGCAAATTGGCTACCTCACCCCTGCCGTATCGGAGAGCCCCACCGCCTCAGAGCGGGGGGCAAAATCAGAAGTGGCCCACAAGTGGGCAAATTGGCTACCTCACCCCTGCCGTATTGGGGAGCCCCACCGCCTCAGAGCGGGGGGCAAAATCAGAAGTGGCCCACAAGTGGGCAAATTGGCTACCTCACCCCTGCCGTATCGGGGAGCCCCACCGCCTCAGGGCGGGGGGCAAAATCAGAAGTGGCCCACAAGTGGGCAAATTGGCTACCTCACCCCTGCCGTATCGGGGGGCCCCACCGCCTCACAGCGGTGGTTAAAATCAGAAGTGGCCCACAAGTGGGCAAATTGGCTACCTCAACGCTGCCGTATCGGGGAGCCCCACCGCTTCAGAGCGGGGGGCAAAATCAGAAGTGGCCCACAAGGGGGCAAATTGGCTACCTCACCCCTGCCGTATCGGGGAGCCCCACCGCCTCAGAGCGGGGGGCAAAATCAGAAGTGGCCCACAAGTGGGCAAATTGGCTACCTCACCCTTGCCGTATCGGGGAGCCCCACCGCCTCAGAGCGGGGGGCAAAATCAGAAGTGGCCCACAAGTGGGCAAATTGGCTACCTCACCCCTGCCGTATCGGGGAGCCCCACCGCCTCAGAGCGGGGGGCAAAATCAGAAGTGGCCCACAAGTGGGCAAATTGGCTACCTCAACGCTGCCGTATCGGGGAGCCCCACCGCTTCAGAGCGGGGGGCAAAATCAGAAGTGGCCCACAAGTGGGCAAATTGGCTACCTCATCCCTGCCGTATCGGGGAGCCCCACCGCCTCAGAGCGGGGGGCAAAATCAGAAGTGGCCCACAAGTGGGCAAATTGGCTACCTCACCCCTGCCGTATCGGGGAGCCCCACCGCCTCAGAGCGGGGGGCAAAATCAGAAGTGGCCCACAAGTGGGCAAATTGGCTACCTCACCCCTGCCGTATCGGGGAGCCCCACCGCCTCAGAGCGGGGGGCAAAATCAGAAGTGGCCCACAAGTGGGCAAATTGGCTACCTCACCCCTGCCGTATCGGGGAGCCCCACCGCTTCAGAGCGGGGGGCAAAATCAGAAGTGGCCCACAAGTGGGCAAATTGGCTACCTCACCCCTGCCGTATCGGGGAGCCCCACCGCCTCAGAGCGGGGGGCAAAATCAGAAGTGGCCCACAAGTGGGCAAATTGGCTACCTCACCCCTGCCGTATCGGGGAGCCCCACCGCCTCAGAGCGGGGGGCAAAATCAGAAGTGGCCCACAAGTGGGCAAATTGGCTACCTCACCCCTGCCGTATCGGGGAGCCCCACCGCCTCAGAGCGGGGGGCAAAATCAGAAGTGGCCCACAAGTGGGCAAATTGGCTACCTCAACGCTGCCGTATCGGGGAGCCCCACCGCTTCAGAGCGGGGGGCAAAATCAGAAGTGGCCCACAAGTGGGCAAATTGGCTACCTCACCCCTGCCGTATCGGGGAGCCCCACCGCCTCAGAGCGGGGGGCAAAATCAGAAGTGGCCCACAAGTGGGCAAATTGGCTACCTCACCCCTGCCGTATCGGGGAGCCCCACCGCCTCAGAGCGGGGGGCAAAATCAGAAGTGGCCCACAAGTGGGCAAATTGGCTACCTCACCCCTGCCGTATCGGGGAGCCCCACCGCTTCAGAGCGGGGGGCAAAATCAGAAGTGGCCCACAAGTGGGCAAATTGGCTACCTCACCCCTGCCGTATCGGGGAGCCCCACCGCCTCAGAGCGGGGGGCAAAATCAGAAGTGGCCCACAAGTGGGCAAATTGGCTACCTCACCCCTGCCGTATCGGGGAGCCCCACCGCCTCAGAGCGGGGGGCAAAATCAGAAGTGGCCCACAAGTGGGCAAATTGGCTACCTCACCCCTGCCGTATCGGGGAGCCCCACCGCCTCAGAGCGGGGGGCAAAATCAGAAGTGGCCCACAAGTGGGCAAATTGGCTACCTCAACGCTGCCGTATCGGGGAGCCCCACCGCTTCAGAGCGGGGGGCAAAATCAGAAGTGGCCCACAAGTGGGCAAATTGGCTACCTCACCCCTGCCGTATCGGGGAGCCCCACCGCCTCAGGGCGGGGGGCAAAATCAGAAGTGGCCCACAAGTGGGCAAATTGGCTACCTCACCCCTGCCGTATCGGGGAGCCCCACCGCCTCAGAGCGGGGGGCAAAATCAGAAGTGGCCCACAAGTGGGCAAATTGGCTACCTCACCCCTGCCGTATCGGGGAGCCCCACCGCCTCAGAGCGGGGGGCAAAATCAGAAGTGGCCCACAAGTGGGCAAATTGGCTACCTCATTGCTGCCGTATCGGGGAGCCCCACCGCTTCAGAGCGGGGGGCAAAATCAGAAGTGGCCCACAAGTGGGCAAATTGGCTACCTCATCCCTGCCGTATCGGGGAGCCCCACCGCCTCAGAGCGGGGGGCAAAATCAGAAGTGGCCCACAAGTGGGCAAATTGGCTACCTCATCCCTGCCATATCGGGGAGCCCCACCGCCTCAGAGCGGGGGGCAAAATCAGAAGTGGCCCACAAGTGGGCAAATTGGCTACCTCACCCCTGCCGTATCGGGGAGCCCCACCGCCTCAGAGCGGGGGCAAAATCAGAAGTGGCCCACAAGTGGGCAAATTGGCTACCTCACCCCTGCCGTATCGGGGAGCCCCACCGCCTCAGAGCGGGGGGCAAAATCAGAAGTGGCCCACAAGTGGGCAAATTGGCTACCTCACCCCTGCCGTATCGGGGAGCCCCACCGCTTCAGAGCGGGGGGCAAAATCAGAAGTGGCCCACAAGTGGGCAAATTGGCTACCTCACCCCTGCCGTATCGGGGAGCCCCACCGCCTCAGAGCGGGGGGCAAAATCAGAAGTGGCCCACAAGTGGGCAAATTGGCTACCTCACCCCTGCCGTATCGGGGAGCCCCACCGCCTCAGAGCGGGGGGCAAAATCAGAAGTGGCCCACAAGTGGGCAAATTGGCTACCTCAACGCTGCTGTATCGGGGAGCCCCACCGCTTCAGAGCGGGGGGCAAAATCAGAAGTGGCCCACAAGTGGGCAAATTGGCTACCTCACCCCTGCCGTATCGGGGAGCCCCACCGCCTCAGAGCGGGGGGCAAAATCAGAAGTGGCCCACAAGTGGGCAAATTGGCTACCTCACCCCTGCCGTATCGGGGAGCCCCACCGCCTCAGAGCGGGGGGCAAAATCAGAAGTGGCCCACAAGTGGGCAAATTGGCTACCTCACCCCTGCCGTATCGGGGAGCCCCACCGCCTCAGAGCGGGGGCAAAATCAGAAGTGGCCCACAAGTGGGCAAATTGGCTACCTCAACGCTGCCGTATCGGGGAGCCCCACCGCTTCAGAGCGGGGGGCAAAATCAGAAGTGGCCCACAAGTGGGCAAATTGGCTACCTCATCCCTGCCCGTATCGGGGAGCCCCACCGCCTCAGAGCGGGGGGCAAAATCAGAAGTGGCCCACAAGTGGGCAAATTGGCTACCTCACCCCTGCCGTATCGGGGAGCCCCACCGCCTCAGAGCGGGGGGCAAAATCAGAAGTGGCCCACAAGTGGGCAAATTGGCTACCTCACCCCTGCCGTATCGGGGAGCCCCACCGCCTCAGAGCGGGGGGCAAAATCAGAAGTGGCCCACAAGTGGACAAATTGGCTACCTCACCCCTGCCGTATCGGGGAGCCCCACCGCCTCAGGGCGGGGGGCAAAATCAGAAGTGGCCCACAAGTGGGCAAATTGGCTACCTCACCCCTGCCGTATCGGGGAGCCCCACCGCCTCAGAGCGGGGGGCAAAATCAGAAGTGGCCCACAAGTGGGCAAATTGGCTAACTCAACCCCTGCCGTATCGGGGAGCCCCACCGCCTCAGAGCGGGGGGCAAAATCAGAAGTGGCCCACAAGTGGGCAAATTGGCTACCTCAACGCTGCCGTATCGGGGAGCCCCACCGCTTCAGAGCGGGGGGCAAAATCAGAAGTGGCCCACAAGTGGGCAAATTGGCTACCTCACCCCTGCCGTATCGGGGAGCCCCACCGCCTCAGAGCGGGGGGCAAAATCAGAAGTGGCCCACAAGTGGGCAAATTGGCTACCTCACCCCTGCCGTATCGGGGAGCCCCACCGCCTCAGAGCGGGGGGCAAAATCAGAAGTGGCCCACAAGTGGGCAAATTGGCTACCTCACCCCTGCCGTATCGGGGAGCCCCACCGCCTCAGAGCGGGGGGCAAAATCAGAAGTGGCCCACAAGTGGGCAAATTGGCTACCTCAACGCCTGCCGTATCGGGGAGCCCCACCGCTTCAGAGCGGGGGGCAAAATCAGAAGTGGCCCACAAGTGGGCAAATTGGCTACCTCATCCCCTGCCGTATCGGGGAGCCCCACCGCCTCAGAGCGGGGGGCAAAATCAGAAGTGGCCCACAAGTGGGCAAATTGGCTACCTCACCCCTGCCGTATCGGGGAGCCCCACCGCCTCAGAGCGGGGGGCAAAATCAGAAGTGGCCCACAAGTGGGCAAATTGGCTACCTCACCCCTGCCGTATCGGGGAGCCCCACCGCCTCAGAGCGGGGGCAAAATCAGAAGTGGCCCACAAGTGGGCAAATTGGCTACCTCACCCCTGCCGTATCGGGAGCCCCCACCGCTTCAGAGCGGGGGGCAAAATCAGAAGTGGCCCACAAGTGGGCAAATTGGCTACCTCACCCCTGCCGTATCGGGGAGCCCCACCGCCTCAGAGCGGGGGGCAAAATCAGAAGTGGCCCACAAGTGGGCAAATTGGCTACCTCACCCCTGCCGTATCGGGGAGCCCCACCGCCTCAGAGCGGGGGGCAAAATCAGAAGTGGCCCACAAGTGGGCAAATTGGCTACCTCACCCCTGCCGTATCGGGGAGCCCCACCGCCTCAGAGCGGGGGGCAAAATCAGAAGTGGCCCACAAGTGGGCAAATTGGCTACCTCAACGCCTGCCGTATCGGGGAGCCCCACCGCTTCAGAGCGGGGGGCAAAATCAGAAGTGGCCCACAAGTGGGCAAATTGGCTACCTCACCCCTGCCGTATCGGGGAGCCCCACCGCCTCAGAGCGGGGGGCAAAATCAGAAGTGGCCCACAAGTGGGCAAATTGGCTACCTCACCCCTGCCGTATCGGGGAGCCCCACCGCCTCAGAGCGGGGGGCAAAATCAGAAGTGGCCCACAAGTGGGCAAATTGGCTACCTCACCCCTGCCGTATCGGGGAGCCCCACCGCCTCAGAGCGGGGGGCAAAATCAGAAGTGGCCCACAAGTGGGCAAATTGGCTACCTCACCCCTGCCGTATCGGGGAGCCCCACCGCCTCAGAGCGGGGGGCAAAATCAGAAGTGGCCCACAAGTGGGCAAATTGGCTACCTCACCCCTGCCGTATCGGGGAGCCCCACCGCCTCAGAGCGGGGGGCAAAATCAGAAGTGGCCCACAAGTGGGCAAATTGGCTACCTCACCCCTGCCGTATCGGGGAGCCCCACCGCCTCAGAGCGGGGGGCAAAATCAGAAGTGGCCCACAAGTGGGCAAATTGGCTACCTCACCCCTGCCGTATCGGGGAGCCCCACCGCCTCAGAGCGGGGGGCAAAATCAGAAGTGGCCCACAAGTGGGCAAATTGGCTACCTCACCCCTGCCGTATCGGGGAGCCCCACCGCCTCAGAGCGGGGGGCAAAATCAGAAGTGGCCCACAAGTGGGCAAATTGGCTACCTCACCCCTGCCGTATCGGGGAGCCCCACCGCTTCAGAGCGGGGGGCAAAATCAGAAGTGGCCCACAAGTGGGCAAATTGGCTACCTCACCCCTGCCGTATCGGGGAGCCCCACCGCCTCAGAGCGGGGGGCAAAATCAGAAGTGGCCCACAAGTGGGCAAATTGGCTACCTCACCCCTGCCGTATCGGGGAGCCCCACCGCCTCAGAGCGGGGGGCAAAATCAGAAGTGGCCCACAAGTGGGCAAATTGGCTACCTCACCCCTGCCGTATCGGGGAGCCCCACCGCCTCAGAGCGGGGGGCAAAATCAGAAGTGGCCCACAAGTGGGCAAATTGGCTACCTCACCCCTGCCGTATCGGGGAGCCCCACCGCCTCAGAGCGGGGGCAAAATCAGAAGTGGCCCACAAGTGGGCAAATTGGCTACCTCACCCCTGCCGTATCGGGAGCCCCACCGCCTCAGAGCGGGGGGCAAAATCAGAAGTGGCCCACAAGTGGGCAAATTGGCTACCTCACCCCTGCCGTATCGGGGAGCCCCACCGCCTCAGAGCGGGGGGCAAAATCAGAAGTGGCCCACAAGTGGGCAAATTGGCTACCTCACCCCTGCCGTATCGGGGAGCCCCACCGCTTCAGAGCGGGGGGCAAAATCAGAAGTGGCCCACAAGTGGGCAAATTGGCTACCTCACCCCTGCCGTATCGGGGAGCCCCACCGCCTCAGAGCGGGGGGCAAAATCAGAAGTGGCCCACAAGTGGGCAAATTGGCTACCTCACCCCTGCCGTATCGGGGAGCCCCACCGCCTCAGAGCGGGGGCAAAATCAGAAGTGGCCCACAAGTGGGCAAATTGGCTACCTCACCCCTGCCGTATCGGGGAGCCCCACCGCCTCAGAGCGGGGGCAAAATCAGAAGTGGCCCACAAGTGGGCAAATTGGCTACCTCACCCCTGCCGTATCGGGGAGCCCCACCGCTCAGAGCGGGGGGCAAAATCAGAAGTGGCCCACAAGTGGGCAAATTGGCTACCTCACCCCTGCCGTATCGGGGAGCCCCACCGCCTCAGAGCGGGGGGCAAAATCAGAAGTGGCCCACAAGTGGGCAAATTGGCTACCTCACCCCTGCCGTATCGGGGAGCCCCACCGCCTCAGAGCGGGGGCAAAATCAGAAGTGGCCCACAAGTGGGCAAATTGGCTACCTCATCCCTGCCGTATCGGGGAGCCCCACCGCTTCAGAGCGGGGGGCAAAATCAGAAGTGGCCCACAAGTGGGCAAATTGGCTACCTCACCCCTGCCGTATCGGGGAGCCCCACCGCCTCAGAGCGGGGGGCAAAATCAGAAGTGGCCCACAAGTGGGCAAATTGGCTACCTCACCCCTGCCGTATCGGGGAGCCCCACCGCCTCAGAGCGGGGGGCAAAATCAGAAGTGGCCCACAAGTGGGCAAATTGGCTACCTCACCCCTGCCGTATCGGGGAGCCCCACCGCCTCAGAGCGGGGGGCAAAATCAGAAGTGGCCCACAAGTGGGCAAATTGGCTACCTCACCCCTGCCGTATCGGGGAGCCCCACCGCCTCAGAGCGGGGGGCAAAATCAGAAGTGGCCCACAAGTGGGCAAATTGGCTACCTCACCCCTGCCGTATCGGGGAGCCCCACCGCCTCAGAGCGGGGGGCAAAATCAGAAGTGGCCCACAAGTGGGCAAATTGGCTACCTCACCCCTGCCGTATCGGGGAGCCCACCGCCTCAGAGCGGGGGCAAAATCAGAAGTGGCCCACAAGTGGGCAAATTGGCTACCTCACCCCTGCCGTATCGGGGAGCCCCACCGCCTCAGAGCGGGGGGCAAAATCAGAAGTGGCCCACAAGTGGGCAAATTGGCTACCTCACCCCTGCCGTATCGGGGAGCCCCACCGCCTTCAGAGCGGGGGGCAAAATCAGAAGTGGCCCACAAGTGGGCAAATTGGCTACCTCACCCTGCCGTATCGGGGAGCCCCACCGCCTCAGAGCGGGGGGCAAAATCAGAAGTGGCCCACAAGTGGGCAAATTGGCTACCTCACCCCTGCCGTATCGGGGAGCCCCACCGCCTCAGAGCGGGGGGCAAAATCAGAAGTGGCCCACAAGTGGGCAAATTGGCTACCTCACCCCTGCCGTATCGGGGAGCCCCACCGCCTCAGAGCGGGGGGCAAAATCAGAAGTGGCCCACAAGTGGGCAAATTGGCTACCTCACCCCTGCCGTATCGGGGAGCCCCACCGCCTCAGAGCGGGGGGCAAAATCAGAAGTGGCCCACAAGTGGGCAAATTGGCTACCTCACCCCTGCCGTATCGGGGAGCCCCACCGCTTCAGAGCGGGGGGCAAAATCAGAAGTGGCCCACAAGTGGGCAAATTGGCTACCTCACCCCTGCCGTATCGGGGAGCCCCACCGCCTCAGAGCGGGGGGCAAAATCAGAAGTGGCCCACAAGTGGGCAAATTGGCTACCTCACCCCTGCCGTATCGGGGAGCCCCACCGCCTCAGAGCGGGGGGCAAAATCAGAAGTGGCCCACAAGTGGGCAAATTGGCTACCTCACCCCTGCCGTATCGGGGAGCCCCACCGCCTCAGAGCGGGGGGCAAAATCAGAAGTGGCCCACAAGTGGGCAAATTGGCTACCTCACCCCTGCCGTATCGGGGAGCCCCACCGCCTCAGAGCGGGGGGCAAAATCAGAAGTGGCCCACAAGTGGGCAAATTGGCTACCTCACCCCTGCCGTATCGGGGAGCCCCACCGCCTCAGAGCGGGGGGCAAAATCAGAAGTGGCCCACAAGTGGGCAAATTGGCTACCTCACCCCTGCCGTATCGGGGAGCCCCACCGCCTCAGAGCGGGGGGCAAAATCAGAAGTGGCCCACAAGTGGGCAAATTGGCTACCTCACCCCTGCCGTATCGGGGAGCCCCACCGCCTCAGAGCGGGGGGCAAAATCAGAAGTGGCCCACAAGTGGGCAAATTGGCTACCTCACCCCTGCCGTATCGGGGAGCCCCACCGCCTCAGAGCGGGGGGCAAAATCAGAAGTGGCCCACAAGTGGGCAAATTGGCTACCTCACCCCTGCCGTATCGGGGAGCCCCACCGCCTCAGAGCGGGGGGCAAAATCAGAAGTGGCCCACAAGTGGGCAAATTGGCTACCTCACCCCTGCCGTATCGGGGAGCCCCACCGCCTCAGAGCGGGGGGCAAAATCAGAAGTGGCCCACAAGTGGGCAAATTGGCTACCTCACCCCTGCCGTATCGGGGAGCCCCACCGCCTCAGAGCGGGGGGCAAAAATCAGAAGTGGCCCACAAGTGGGCAAATTGGCTACCTCACCCCTGCCGTATCGGGGAGCCCCACCGCCTCAGAGCGGGGGGCAAAATCAGAAGTGGCCCACAAGTGGGCAAATTGGCTACCTCACCCCTGCCGTATCGGGGAGCCCCACCGCCTCAGAGCGGGGGGCAAAATCAGAAGTGGCCCACAAGTGGGCAAATTGGCTACCTCACCCCTGCCGTATCGGGGAGCCCCACCGCCTCAGAGCGGGGGGCAAAATCAGAAGTGGCCCACAAGTGGGCAAATTGGCTACCTCACCCCTGCCGTATCGGGGAGCCCCACCGCCTCAGAGCGGGGGGCAAAATCAGAAGTGGCCCACAAGTGGGCAAATTGGCTACCTCACCCCTGCCGTATCGGGGAGCCCCACCGCCTCAGAGCGGGGGGCAAAATCAGAAGTGGCCCACAAGTGGGCAAATTGGCTACCTCACCCCTGCCGTATCGGGGAGCCCCACCGCCTCAGAGCGGGGGGCAAAATCAGAAGTGGCCCACAAGTGGGCAAATTGGCTACCTCACCCCTGCCGTATCGGGGAGCCCCACCGCCTCAGAGCGGGGGGCAAAATCAGAAGTGGCCCACAAGTGGGCAAATTGGCTACCTCACCCCTGCCGTATCGGGGAGCCCCACCGCCTCAGAGCGGGGGGCAAAATCAGAAGTGGCCCACAAGTGGGCAAATTGGCTACCTCACCCCTGCCGTATCGGGGAGCCCCACCGCTTCAGAGCGGGGGGCAAAATCAGAAGTGGCCCACAAGTGGGCAAATTGGCTACCTCACCCCTGCCGTATCGGGGAGCCCCACCGCCTCAGAGCGGGGGGCAAAATCAGAAGTGGCCCACAAGTGGGCAAATTGGCTACCTCACCCCTGCCGTATCGGGGAGCCCCACCGCCTCAGAGCGGGGGGCAAAATCAGAAGTGGCCCACAAGTGGGCAAATTGGCTACCTCACCCCTGCCGTATCGGGGAGCCCCACCGCCTCAGAGCGGGGGGCAAAATCAGAAGTGGCCCACAAGTGGGCAAATTGGCTACCTCACCCCTGCCGTATCGGGGAGCCCCACCGCTTCAGAGCGGGGGGCAAAATCAGAAGTGGCCCACAAGTGGGCAAATTGGCTACCTCACCCCTGCCGTATCGGGGAGCCCCACCGCCTCAGAGCGGGGGGCAAAATCAGAAGTGGCCCACAAGTGGGCAAATTGGCTACCTCACCCCTGCCGTATCGGGGAGCCCCACCGCCTCAGAGCGGGGGGCAAAATCAGAAGTGGCCCACAAGTGGGCAAATTGGCTACCTCACCCCTGCCGTATCGGGGAGCCCCACCGCCTCAGAGCGGGGGGCAAAATCAGAAGTGGCCCACAAGTGGGCAAATTGGCTACCTCACCCTGCCGTATCGGGGAGCCCCACCGCCTCAGAGCGGGGGGCCAAAATCAGAAGTGGCCCACAAGTGGGCAAATTGGCTACCTCACCCCTGCCGTATCGGGGAGCCCCACCGCCTCAGAGCGGGGGGCAAAATCAGAAGTGGCCCACAAGTGGGCAAATTGGCTACCTCACCCCTGCCGTATCGGGGAGCCCCACCGCTTCAGAGCGGGGGGCAAAATCAGAAGTGGCCCACAAGTGGGCAAATTGGCTACCTCACCCCTGCCGTATCGGGGAGCCCCACCGCTTCAGAGCGGGGCAAAATCAGAAGTGGCCCACAAGTGGGCAAATTGGCTACCTCACCCCTGCCGTATCGGGGAGCCCCACCGCCTCAGAGCGGGGGGCAAAATCAGAAGTGGCCCACAAGTGGGCAAATTGGCTACCTCACCCCTGCCGTATCGGGGAGCCCCCACCGCCTCAGAGCGGGGGGCAAAATCAGAAGTGGCCCACAAGTGGGCAAATTGGCTACCTCACCCCTGCCGTATCGGGGAGCCCCACCGCCTCAGAGCGGGGGGCAAAATCAGAAGTGGCCCACAAGTGGGCAAATTGGCTACCTCACCCCTGCCGTATCGGGGAGCCCCACCGCCTCAGAGCGGGGGGCAAAATCAGAAGTGGCCCACAAGTGGGCAAATTGGCTACCTCACCCCTGCCGTATCGGGGAGCCCCACCGCCTCAGAGCGGGGGCAAAATCAGAAGTGGCCCACAAGTGGGCAAATTGGCTACCTCACCCCTGCCGTATCGGGGAGCCCCACCGCCTCAGAGCGGGGGCAAATCAGAAGTGGCCCACAAGTGGGCAAATTGGCTACCTCACCCCTGCCGTATCGGGGAGCCCCACCGCTTCAGAGCGGGGGCAAAATCAGAAGTGGCCCACAAGTGGGCAAATTGGCTACCTCACCCCTGCCGTATCGGGGAGCCCCACCGCCTCAGAGCGGGGGCAAAATCAGAAGTGGCCACAAGTGGGCAAATTGGCTACCTCCCCCTGCCGTATCGGGGAGCCCCACCGCCTCAGAGCTGGGGGCAAAATCAGAAGTGGCCCACAAGTGGGCAAATTGGCTACCTCACCCTGCCGTATCGGGGAGCCCCACCGCCTCAGAGGCGGGGGGGCAAAATCAGAAGTGGCCCACAAGTGGGCAAATTGGCTACCTCACCCCTGCCGTATCGGGGAGCCCCACCGCTCAGAGCGGGGGGCAAAATCAGAAGTGGCCCACAAGTGGGCAAATTGGCTACCTCACCCCTGCCGTATCGGGGAGCCCCACCGCCTCAGAGCGGGGGCAAAATCAGAAGTGGCCCACAAGTGGGCAAATTGGCTACCTCACCCCTGCCGTATCAGGGAGCCCCACCGCCTCAGAGCGGGGGGCAAAATCAGAAGTGGCCAACAAGTGGGCAAATTGGCTACCTTCACCCCTGCCGTATCGGGGAGCCCCACAGAGCCTCAGAGCTGGGGCAAATCAGAAGTGGCCCACAAGTGGGCAATTGGTTTTTCACCCCTGCCGTATCGGGAGCCCCACCGCCTTCAGAGCGCAAACTCGAGTACTATGGCCCACAAGTGGCAAATTAGGCTACCTCACCCCTGCCGTATCGGGGAGCCCCACCGCTCTGAGC
>OZ038382.1:54273263-54290386 GCA_964036045.1 Eutreptiella sp. 'Long Island Sound 2002' | reverse complement strand
CAAGTGGGCAAATTGGCTACCTCAACGCTGCCGTATCGGGGAGCCCCACCGCTTCAGAGCGGGGGGCAAAATCAGAAGTGGCCCACAAGTGGGCAAATTGGCTACCTCATCCCTGCCGTATCGGGGAGCCCCACCGCCTCAGAGCGGGGGGCAAAATCAGAAGTGGCCCACAAGTGGGCAAATTGGCTACCTCACCCCTGCCGTATCGGGGAGCCCCACCGCCTCAGAGCGGGGGGCAAAATCAGAAGTGGCCCACAAGTGGGCAAATTGGCTACCTCACCCCTGCCGTATCGGGGAGCCCCACCGCCTCAGAGCGGGGGGCAAAATCAGAAGTGGCCCACAAGTGGGCAAATTGGCTACCTCACCCCTGCCGTATCGGGGAGCCCCACCGCCTCAGAGCGGGGGGCAAAATCAGAAGTGGCCCACAAGTGGGCAAATTGGCTACCTCACCCCTGCCGTATCGGGGAGCCCCACCGCCTCAGAGCGGGGGGCAAAATCAGAAGTGGCCCACAAGTGGGCAAATTGGCTACCTCACCCCTGCCGTATCGGGGAGCCCCACCGCCTCAGAGCGGGGGGCAAAATCAGAAGTGGCCCACAAGTGGGCAAATTGGCTACCTCACCCCTGCCGTATCGGGGAGCCCCACCGCCTCAGAGCGGGGGGCAAAATCAGAAGTGGCCCACAAGTGGGCAAATTGGCTACCTCACCCCTGCCGTATCGGGGAGCCCCACCGCCTCAGAGCGGGGGGCAAAATCAGAAGTGGCCCACAAGTGGGCAAATTGGCTACCTCACCCCTGCCGTATCGGGGAGCCCCACCGCCTCAGGGCGGGGGGCAAAATCAGAAGTGGCCCACAAGTGGGCAAATTGGCTACCTCACCCCTGCCGTATCGGGGAGCCCCACCGCCTCAGAGCGGGGGGCAAAATCAGAAGTGGCCCACAAGTGGGCAAATTGGCTACCTCACCCCTGCCGTATCGGGGAGCCCCACCGCCTCAGAGCGGGGGGCAAAATCAGAAGTGGCCCACAAGTGGGCAAATTGGCTACCTCACCCCTGCCGTATCAGGGAGCCCCACCGCCTCAGAGCGGGGGGCAAAATCAGAAGTGGCCCACAAGTGGGCAAATTGGCTACCTCACCCCTGCCGTATCGGGGAGCCCCACCGCCTCAGGGCGGGGGGCAAAATCAGAAGTGGCCCACAAGTGGGCAAATTGGCTACCTCACCCCTGCCGTATCGGGGAGCCCCACCGCCTCAGAGCGGGGGGCAAAATCAGAAGTGGCCCACAAGTGGGCAAATTGGCTACCTCACCCCTGCCGTATCGGGGAGCCCCACCGCCTCAGGGCGGGGGGCAAAATCAGAAGTGGCCCACAAGTGGGCAAATTGGCTACCTCACCCCTGCCGTATCGGGGAGCCCCACCGCCTCAGGGCGGGGGGCAAAATCAGAAGTGGCCCACAAGTGGGCAAATTGGCTACCTCACCCCTGCCGTATCGGGGAGCCCCACCGCCTCAGAGCGGGGGGCAAAATCAGAAGTGGCCCACAAGTGGGCAAATTGGCTACCTCACCCCTGCCGTATCGGGGAGCCCAACCGCCTCAGAGCGGGGGGCAAAATCAGAAGTGGCCCACAAGTGGGCAAATTGGCTACCTCACCCCTGCCGTATCGGGGAGCCCCACCGCCTCAGAGCGGGGGGCAAAATCAGAAGTGGCCCACAAGTGGGCAAATTGGCTACCTCACCCCTGCCGTATCGGGGAGCCCCACCGCCTCAGAGCGGGGGGCAAAATCAGAAGTGGCCCACAAGTGGGCAAATTGGCTACCTCACCCCTGCCGTATCGGGGAGCCCCACCGCTTCAGAGCGGGGGGCAAAATCAGAAGTGGCCCACAAGTGGGCAAATTGGCTACCTCACCCCTGCCGTATCGGGGAGCCCCACCGCCTCAGGGCGGGGGGCAAAATCAGAAGTGGCCCACAAGTGGGCAAATTGGCTACCTCACCCCTGCCGTATCGGGGAGCCCCACCGCCTCAGAGCGGGGGGCAAAATCAGAAGTGGCCCACAAGTGGGCAAATTGGCTACCTCACCTCTGCCGTATCGGGGAGCCCCACCGCCTCAGGGCGGGGGGCAAAATCAGAAGTGGCCCACAAGTGGGCAAATTGGCTACCTCACCCCTGCCGTATCGGGGAGCCCCACCGCCTCAGAGCGGGGGGCAAAATCAGAAGTGGCCCACAAGTGGGCAAATTGGCTACCTCACCCCTGCCGTATCGGGGAGCCCCACCGCCTCAGAGCGGGGGGCAAAATCAGAAGTGGCCCACAAGTGGGCAAATTGGCTACCTCACCCCTGCCGTATCAGGGAGCCCCACCGCCTCAGAGCGGGGGGCAAAATCAGAAGTGGCCCACAAGTGGGCAAATTGGCTACCTCACCCCTGCCGTATCGGGGAGCCCCACCGCCTCAGGGCGGGGGGCAAAATCAGAAGTGGCCCACAAGTGGGCAAATTGGCTACCTCACCCCTGCCGTATCGGGGAGCCCCACCGCCTCAGAGCGGGGGGCAAAATCAGAAGTGGCCCACAAGTGGGCAAATTGGCTACCTCACCCCTGCCGTATCGGGGAGCCCCACCGCCTCAGGGCGGGGGGCAAAATCAGAAGTGGCCCACAAGTGGGCAAATTGGCTACCTCACCCCTGCCGTATCGGGGAGCCCCACCGCCTCAGGGCGGGGGGCAAAATCAGAAGTGGCCCACAAGTGGGCAAATTGGCTACCTCACCCCTGCCGTATCGGGGAGCCCCACCGCCTCAGAGCGGGGGGCAAAATCAGAAGTGGCCCACAAGTGGGCAAATTGGCTACCTCACCCCTGCCGTATCGGGGAGCCCCACCGCCTCAGAGCGGGGGGCAAAATCAGAAGTGGCCCACAAGTGGGCAAATTGGCTACCTCACCCCTGCCGTATCGGGGAGCCCCACCGCCTCAGAGCGGGGGGCAAAATCAGAAGTGGCCCACAAGTGGGCAAATTGGCTACCTCACCCCTGCCGTATCGGGGAGCCCCACCGCCTCAGAGCGGGGGGCAAAATCAGAAGTGGCCCACAAGTGGGCAAATTGGCTACCTCACCCCTGCCGTATCGGGGAGCCCCACCGCTTCAGAGCGGGGGGCAAAATCAGAAGTGGCCCACAAGTGGGCAAATTGGCTACCTCACCCCTGCCGTATCGGGGAGCCCCACCGCCTCAGAGCGGGGGGCAAAATCAGAAGTGGCCCACAAGTGGGCAAATTGGCTACCTCACCCCTGCCGTATCGGGGAGCCCAAACCGCCTCAGAGCGGGGGGCAAAATCAGAAGTGGCCCACAAGTGGGCAAATTGGCTACCTCACCCCTGCCGTATCGGGGAGCCCCACCGCCTCAGGGCGGGGGGCAAAATCAGAAGTGGCCCACAAGTGGGCAAATTGGCTACCTCATCCCTGCCGTATCGGGGAGCCCAACCGCCTCAGAGCGGGGGGCAAAATCAGAAGTGGCCCACAAGTGGGCAAATTGGCTACCTCACCTCTGCCGTATCGGGGAGCCCCACCGCCTCAGAGCGGGGGGCAAAATCAGAAGTGGCCCACAAGTGGGCAAATTGGCTACCTCACCCCTGCCGTATTGGGGAGCCCCACCGCCTCAGAGCGGGGGGCAAAATCAGAAGTGGCCCACAAGTGGGCAAATTGGCTACCTCACCCCTGCCGTATCGGGGAGCCCCACCGCTTCAGAGCGGGGGGCAAAATCAGAAGTGGCCCACAAGTGGGCAAATTGGCTACCTCACCCCTGCCGTATCGGGGAGCCCCACCGCCTCAGGGCGGGGGGCAAAATCAGAAGTGGCCCACAAGTGGGCAAATTGGCTACCTCACCCCTGCCGTATCGGGGAGCCCCACCGCCTCAGAGCGGGGGGCAAAATCAGAAGTGGCCCACAAGTGGGCAAATTGGCTACCTCACCTCTGCCGTATCGGGGAGCCCCACCGCCTCAGGGCGGGGGGCAAAATCAGAAGTGGCCCACAAGTGGGCAAATTGGCTACCTCACCCCTGCCGTATCGGGGAGCCCCACCGCCTCAGAGCGGGGGGCAAAATCAGAAGTGGCCCACAAGTGGGCAAATTGGCTACCTCACCCCTGCCGTATCGGGGAGCCCCACCGCCTCAGAGCGGGGGGCAAAATCAGAAGTGGCCCACAAGTGGGCAAATTGGCTACCTCACCCCTGCCGTATCAGGGAGCCCCAACGCCTCGGAGCGGGGGGCAAAATCAGAAGTGGCCCACAAGTGGGCAAATTGGCTACCTCACCCCTGCCGTATCGGGGAGCCCCACCGCCTCAGAGCGGGGGGCAAAATCAGAAGTGGCCCACAAGTGGGCAAATTGGCTACCTCACCCCTGCCGTATCGGGGAGCCCCACCGCTTCAGAGCGGGGGGGAAAATCAGAAGTGGCCCACAAGTGGGAAAATTGGCTACCTCACCCCTGCCGTATCGGGGGTCCGCACCGATGCAAAGCGGGGGGCATAATCACAAGTGGCCCACAAGTGGGCAAGGTGGCTACATAACCCCTGCCGCCTGGGGGGTCCCCTCCGCTTCAGAGCGGAGGGCAAAATCAGAAGTGGCTCACAAGTCGGCAACATGGCTACATAACCCCTGCCGCCTCGGGGGTCCCCACCGCTTCAGAGCGGGGGGCAGAATCACAAGTGGCCCACAAGTGGGCAAGGTGGCTACATAACCCCTGCCGCCTAGGGGGTCTTCACCGCTTCAGAGCGGGGGGCAGAATTAGAAGTGGCCCACAAGTGGGCAACGTGGCTACATAACCCCTGCCGTATCGGGGGTCCCCGCCGCTTCAGAGCAGGGGGCAGAATCAGAAGTGGCCCACAAGTGGGCAAGGTGCCTACATAACCCCTGCCGCCTAGGGGGTCCCCACCGCTTCAGAGCGGGGGGCAGAATCAGGAGTGGCCCACAAGTGGGCAAGGTGGCTACATAACCTCTGCCGCCTAGGGGGTCTTCACCGCTGCAGAGTGGGGGGCACAATCGGAAGTGGCCCACAAGTGGGCAAGGTGGCTACATAACCTCTGCCGCCTAGGGGGTCTTCACCGCTGCAGAGTGGGGGGCACAATCGGAAGTGGCCCACAAGTGGGCAAGGTGGCTACATAACCCCTGCCGCCTCGGGGGTCCCCACCGCTTCAGAGTGGGCGGTAGAATCAGAAGTGGCCCACAAGTGGACAAGGTGGCTACATAACCCCAAACGCCTCGGGGGTCCCCGCCGCTTTAGAGCAGGGGGCAGTATCAGAAGTGGCCCACAAGTGGGCAAGGTGGCTACACAACCCCTGCCGCCTCGCGGATCCCCACCACTGCAGAGCGGGGGGCAGAATCAGAAGTGGCCCACGAGTGGGCAAGGGGGCTACATAACCCCTGCCCCCTCGGACGGCAGAATCAGAAGTGGCCCACAAGTGGGCAAGGTGGCTACATAACCCCTGCCGCCTAGGGGATCCCCACCGCTTCAGAGCCGGGGGCAGAATTAGAAGTGGCCCACAAGTGGGCAAGGTGGCTACATAACCCCTGCCGCCTCGGGGGTCCCCACCGCTTCAGAGCGGGCGGTAGAATCAGAAGTGGCCCACAAGTGGACAAGGTGGCTACATAACCCCAAACGCCTCGGGGGTCCCCACCGCTTTAGAGCAGGGGGCAGAATCAGAAGTGGCCCACAAGTGGGCAAGGTGGCTACATAACCCCTGCTGCCTGGGGTGTCCCGTCCGCTTCAGAGCGGGGGGGCAGAATCAGAAGTGGCCCAAAAGTGGGCAAGGTGGCTACATAACCCCTGCCGCCTCGGGGGTCCCCACCGCTTCAGAGCGGGGGGCGGAATCAGAAGGGGCCCACAAGTGGGCAAGGTGGCTACATAACCCCAAACGCCTAGGGGGTCCGCACCGCTTCAGAGCGGGGGGCAGAATCAGAAGTGGCCCACAAGTGGGCAATGGCTACATAACCCCTGCCGCCTCGGGGGTCCCCACCGCTTCAGAGCGGGGGGCAGAATCAGAAGTGGCCCAGAGGTGGGCACATTGCCTACAGGCATGCATTGTTAGTAAAATTGGTAATTCTTCCTTTGTGGTAAGGTCGTGTAATTCTTTAATTTTCGTGGCAAACGCGTGTAGGAAAAAATTGTCACATCGTGTAATTTTTTTTTGCGGTAAGTCGTGTAATTTTGTGCTTCGCGTAAATGCGTGTAACAAAAAAATCGTCTCGTCGTGTAATTTTTTTTTGCGGTAAGCCATGTAATTTTTGTTTTTCACTGTAAACGGTCACGTCGTGTAGTTTTTTTTTCGGTAAGTCGTGTAAGCCGGCTTACACGACTTACAGCAAAAAACAAAAAAAAACTACACGGCATGACGATTTTCTTGTTGCGCGCATTTACAGCGGAAAAAAAATTACACGAAATACAACATACACTGTTGCTCCCCCTTCAATTTGCACTGCACAACGTGGCAATCTGCCCCTGGTCTTGATGTACACTGGAGCATTAGCAAGCTGTTGTGCTTCTTTGCCGTACTCAAAAGCAAAACGAGGGTGTAAAGCAAACTCTTAGCAGCGCCAATAAGCACTTTAATGACAAAGGTACAGTGGCCTTCGAGTGAAATCCCTACCACGGAAACAAAGCATGAAAACACCGTCTATGCCCTCACATTACCACTTCCGGTCCTATGCGGCACATAGCAGTAACACCTAGTGTCAGACTCCATGCTAGCTATCAAAGGACAACCAACATCTACGACTATGAAGATGCATGGAAGATTCCGTTGCCTATTTGGTATGTTTGGAAAGCCATTGAAAGGCAGCGAAAAGCCTGAAGAGTGAAAATGTGAGGCTGACCCTCTTTGGTTTGAGCGAAAAAGGTCATGTTCACAAATCTCAGCATGTGAAACGAACCTTTCCCATGAGCTAAAATCCCAATATCTCACGAGCAAAGCATAGACAAAGAAGACGTAACATGCAATACCTAATGAATGGGTACAGTGCATTGACAATGTCGGTGTAGCTTTTTGCACTCATTCGGCTGCCCTCATATTGCGATAGGTATCTCAAGGCGACCAGAGTGCGCTGTAGAAGACGAGCATCCGTTCGAGGGTCTGAGGCCCGCAGAATCCTTGTGAACGCTGCCTGAAGGTAGAGGACGAAGACGAGGCATACACGGAAAATAAAGCGCCGTGTGAACAGTGAACAGGGGTACACTTGAAACCGTGTACCGAATGGTGTAACAAGGACCAAGACTCGGCCCTTTGTTCATGAGGGCCGGCTGCCAGATGCGCAAGATGCGGTCCGAGCACCAGGCTGCACCATTATCTAATGGCGCTACAACATGGCTTCGCTGTGAGCACCGGGGTGCCATGTGCATTGTGCCACTGGTACAAGGTAAGGCTACTTGTACATACCCCTTTTACAAGTATGAGGTATGTCTAAACGAGGCAAGCTTCCCTTTCACAGGCAGTACCCTATATGGCTCACGTGCACACAGGCCTTTGGAGTCCATGCCAAACCAACAACAGATGACAATAAAGTGCTTTCGTCCAAAAGGTCATAGCGGTATTCCTCCTCCGACTTTGCAAAAAGTACTCGGCCGTAGAAAGAGGGAATGGAGAATGCATCTGACACGGCGCCTTGGCGAAATAGAAAAAATGGCCGCATCTTTTCTCAGGCAACTGCCTTGTAGCAACAAAAATCAACATCAATAAGCATCAAAAAGCCACGAGGCACTACTAAAAAAACTGTGCAACAGAAAAAAAACACGAAAGATTTCTTCGAGCTTGGTAGATATGGCGCTTCCACATGCAAACATGCCGGACCTGGAACGACCACTGTAGGGAAGTCCCAAACACCAAATCAGGGAAGCAAGGTGAGGCACAAGGCGAGGGGCACATACCACAAGGCGTTTTAGTAGCTTTCCAACACCATCGAGGTGCGGAATTAAAACCGCCGTGGCCATCGCGCCCTCGGTTGTGTCGAGGATCTGCGGGAGGACCTCCTACAGCAGTTGTAGCGTGTGCAATTGGAGAGCAACATGTGACACCATGATCACGAGGTCAATGTGGTTCGTGCTGTGTGTGCCGTAGGGTGCATTCATATCGCCACATACATGCAACAGCACTGTAACTCCACAATAGTCCACCCCTTCGGGGCTAGAACGCCCTTTTCCCACCCTCCCTTCCTTTTCGGCTCGTTATGTGTAATTGGGTAGGCTAAGACGGAGGAGAGTTGAAATTCTCAGGATAATCGGTAAATGTCCTCTGCCGGTCCGGCGAAACAAACTATGGAGCCACACACCCGGCGATGATGGTTCAGAGACACATGTGGCAGCAAAGAAAAGCCAACCCGCGATGACATGAGTGCTTGCCATGGCCTGTGGAAGGGCTCTGGCAGCCACACATTCATACCTCGATGATGTCCTCGATGTTGGTCTTCGGCGGCTATGCAAAAGGGAAGAAGGGAAAATAAAGGCTTATATAATGGTTGGCGTACAAATTGTCGAGGGGGGGGGGGGGGGGGGGGCTTGAAATTCATGTACCCGGAGTTGTAAACATCAGGTACCCCTTGCTGCAACACTCCAAGCATACAACGGTGATGAGTGGACTGCATTGACGGTGTGATTGGCCTACACAAGAAGGGCTTACAGCAAATGGTAATTTCTTCGGCAGTTGGGCTTTTGGGTTAGTTAGTAGACGGATGCGGGTGTGTATACAGTCCGCTATGAAATCAAATAGTCGGGCACATGCATTAGGTATTGAAATGGAGTTTTGGAGTGTTGGTGGAACTTGTGTTAGCCTTCAAGATTAAGCAAAGTGTTCACCCCAAGGTTCCATATGCCCGCCGCAGTCTCAAAATGCATTGCAACTCGGGCAAGCGGTATTATGTATAATGCAAACAAGTATGGCATGTGTCAGGCATTGTTTGCGAAAGCGCAAGTCGACAGTTCTACCACAACTGCTGTGGTAGAAAATGTACCTTGGGTAGGAGGGCTCGCCTCAGTCGGCTTGGAGCATGTCCTGAAACAGGAAAGGACATGAGGTCGGCACAAGGCGAAAAGTGTGCCAGTATGTGTTCGCCTTCACTGAGCACAAAGAGACACCACACAATCGGGGATTCAAGCAATGTTGGGGATTGCTAGTGGCAAAGGTGTACGGTGTACCACGGCCCTATCCGTTCCGCGTTGGCAACCTTGGAGAACGAAATCAAACTCGCCATAAAGCCCAGTGCACGGCCCATCTGCACCATCTCACGAGCAATGCCGTCACAAGGCAAGCAACCCCAGTGCCAGGGAGAAACGGGTGTAGGACACCATCCCTCTCACCGTCTTCTTTGTCCATCGTGTGGTTCAAGCTTTACCTCACGACGACCAGTTTTAGTGATGCACGTCATGCGACCCGAGCTAAAGAAGATCCCTTGCCACAGCAAGTTGGACCAGCGCAACGTAAGAGGGCTCTAAGAATGGCAAGCACAATGGATGGAACAAACACTACTGTTAGCGGGCCACAAACCAAACCCTACAAGATGGTAGCCCCAACGGTAGTGTCCACCATTACAATGCCCCAACCGACCTCGTCTGTGGACGCGTTCAACAACGCGATTCACTAAAACAACAATCTGGTCAGATTGCTTGCGGGGGGGGGGGGGGGGGACTTCCCACGGGTCATTCCTGGTTATGATGCCGGTCACGTTGGCACAGGCAGACTATCCGCCTATCCTCCAAAATGGTCCGTGGGCGGATGTTACAACTGGATTTTTTTTGATTTGGACGTTCTTAGTCCTTAGTATCGGCCAGTCGTGACTCAGGGTTGCATAGGCGAAATGCACCCAGTTTGGGGCAATGCCTGGCACTATGCAACATACCGCACTTACGTTGGTAGTTTTGTGCCTAGCTTGAGGGTACGCCCAGCCACACTTGTGGGCGATACAAACAAGAAGTGGGGTTGCGTGTGCACTCACGATTGCAGCATGCACTACACGAGGCAGCCGCCACCGTAGCTAATAAATGGCCAGTACAGCAACATGGTGGTGCAGACGTAAAGCATGCAAGAGGCACCCATTGTCGGTGCTTCCTTGCTGTGTTTGGCGAACTTAGAGCAGTTTGATTGCACGCAAGTTCCCACAAGCAGGGCGCATTCAATGCACGGATGTGGTGGCAAGAATAAACAATGCAGAGATGAAGCACAAGTATTGAGGGGCACCTCTCTTTTTCAGCTCGTCGGTAACGAGGCGGACGAGCTGCTTCTTTGGCACGCCCAAACTCGACCGTTGGATACCAAGCTGGCGACACTTCTGTGCAGAACGGTGGATGATGCCGCAAAAGTTTCATGAGTGGGATCAAAGCTGGCGACCAAAGGGTTTCAAAACATCGGTAAGGGGGAAGGAGGGTGGAATATTGCAGAGCATTGATGGGTTGTCCAGGGGAGATGTGAACGTTGTGTTTAAGACCTTTCACAGCTTTGCAGTCATTGATGGGTAGGAGGAAAAATGACGAGTAGACATTGTGGATTGTTGTGCAACCGGTACAACAACTACTAAATCGGTGCGACAATCCTGCAAGCAAAAAAAAGAAGGAAAGTCAGGGTGGCGTGTGCATGGTGCCAATCCGTTGGTGTATCCAGCATGGTGAAAGTACAAGCGTTACATGTGTGCTCCAGCTGTTGATCGTTGTGCAACAGTCGGGGGTTTGCGTTGGACCAGTGGTGTGCCATGGGCGTGCAACATGTACAGAATGTCTTGTGCTGAGACGCAATACACCGAGAAACCATGCCACTGCCCCCCCCCCGCCGTAAAACAAATGAACCTTGGCCTCTGCTCTATCAATGTGATTACAACCATGCCTACATCTAATGCCTCGAAAGCCCCACTCTTGCATATGGCACCGGCTTTGCACAATGGACCAGTAACATCAACGCCGAGATGTGGACAACATCGCCTCCGTTGGGCGCCTTCATGTCCTCGGTCTGCTTGCCAAACAGGGTTTATGGAATCATATTCCATGAGGCTGAAACGATATGTTTGTCAAAGCGGAGTCACAAAGCAAACAATGTGACTGTGGCAGGCTACACTCAGCAAACAATACTTTTTGGAGCTGCTTCTTGGACAACGCGGCAATGTTCTTTTGTGCGGCACGTGCAAGCGTAGGTGGTATGACCATGTTGATGAAGATCCTAATAGGCGAAGACAGTTTTGACACAGCCAACTAAATTCCCCTGGCAGGCAACCATGCATAGTGACTAGGCAGCCGTGCACACATCATTTTGAGTCAAAGTTAGTGCTAGGTAACACGTTTATATGCACATATCGTGGTCTTGATGACTGATTAAACAAAATTTGATTGGTTCATTGTATTACCTACCAATTTTTGTGAGATGCAACAACTCCAAAAGGTGTAAGTCATGTGTTGTGGATAATGGTGCAACAGGGATTAAGGGGAATGGGCTTGCCGTCGCTTTTAAGCACCACCTGAAGATTCGAAATGAAAGTGCTTCCTTCCGACACCAAGCCATTCCATACTATGCCCTAGAGGGGGTCCGGGACGCTTCTAGGCGGGGAAGAAAACATTAGTGGCCCATAAGTGCGGGGGTGCACAACGCTTCAGAGAGGAGAACGAAATGATTAGTGTGTCACAAGTGGACGGATTGGCTATATAACCCCCACCGTTTAAGGCATCCCAAGCGGTTTTGAGTGGGGGCGGAAAACATTAGTGGCCAATAAGCGCGCAGATTGGCTTCATAGCTCTTGCCGTCTTGGGGGACACCCCCGCATCAATGGGGGGGGGGGGTAAAATAGGTAGTGGGCAATAGACCTATATGCCATCGGCCTTTTGGGGGTTCCCAACGCTTTTGACCGTGGAGGTAATCAGAAGTGGCTCACAAGAGAGTGTGTTGACTACATAAACCCCATCGTCTCGGGCCTCCCCAACACTGGAGAGCAGGAAACAAAATGAGAACTGGCCCACAAATGGGCGGATTAGCTATATAGGCCCTGTTTGTGGGGTCCCCATCGCTCCTATGCGAGGAACGAAATCCGTAGTGGCGTACAAGTGGGCGGATGGGCTACATAACCACTGCCCTCTAAGGGGTGCCCAAAACTTCAGAGCGGGGGATAAAATCAACGGTGGCCCACAAGTGGGCGGATTGGCTACATAAACTCAAACCGTCTGAGGGATCCCCAAAGCTTCGAAGCGTTAGAGTAAATCAGAATTGGCTCACAAGTGGGCGGATTGGATACATAAGTCCCGCCCTTTGGGGGGTCACCAACGCTTCGGAGCGGCAAACGAAATCACCATAGGCCTTTGGTAGATGCAGAGCGCTTGCGTCACAAGCTCCTACAGGAGCTGAGGGTCACAAAGCTACACTTGCAACAATCATCAGCAACTCCACCAGCCGATTTTGATTTACAGAGGCCTTATCCACAAGACTTGCCGTTCATGGCACGAATTGGCTCGCTCGTCCACTGATGCCCACAAGGGCAGATTGGCTACATAACCCCTGCGGTGTAGGGGGTACAAAATCAGATGGGGCCCGCAAATGGGCGGAGGGGCCACATAGCCCCTGTGATCCCGTTGGCCCCTATGCTTCAAAGCTGGGTACAAAATCAGCAGCGGCCGACAAGCACCCTTGAAATAAACACTGGCCCGAGGCTTTTCGGATAGCGGCCAGTAGATTGTAAATTTTTGTAAATTTTGTTGTAAATTCCACCTTTTTTGAGAGAAATCCAAAAACAATTCTACCATTTTACCTGTTTCATGCTTCCTTCTTCCTACCCATTCCCCAAATGTTTCATAAGACACAATTAGCCATTCATGCATATGACCTAGACACCACTAACACCACTCTGCTTGAATGCTGTTTTGCAACGACTCTGGACGTGTGCTGTTTATTCCGGATTGTCACATGAACATCACTGCTTATTTTTTTTTACAACTCTGGATGGGTGCGGTTTATTCCTAATGGTGATTTGGTCTTCACTGTTGAATTTTTTACAACTCTGAATGGGTGCTGGTTATTTCTTATTGTTAACTGGTCATCCCTGTTTGTTTTTTTTCACAACTCTGGATGGGTGCTGTTTGTTTCTCATTGTCATCTGGACATCCCTGTTTGTTTTTTTTACAACTCTGGATGGGTGTTGGTTACTCCTAATTGTCACGTGGCCCTCGCTGTTTAGTTTTTTCCAACTCCGGATGGGTGTTGTTTGTTTGCTGATTGTCATCTGGGCATCGCCGGGTTTTTTTTTTTTACAACCGCGGATGGGTACTGTTTATTTCCAATTCCCCACTTGCAACACAATGTGGCATGGCATGAACACCCTCATCCCAAGCAATACACATTGTCCAATGCACGGGATATGTTAATTGCAAATGTGTCACAATGTATTGTGTGTGGGCACCATTGCCCAGCTGCAAACGTTAGAAATCTGGCGGCCACTCCGAACCCTCCCTCTCCCTCGTGCGCGGTCCATCATGGGCCCTGCCCAAAAGCCACACCACATCCTCCTCCTCCTCCTCCTCCTCCTCCTCCTCATCCCCCTCCTCCCTCTTGTCCCCATCCAAGCATCCAAGCGACACCTTGGGGCGCAATGGGACCAAGCGGCCCCACCCATATGTCAGAACCCATGTGAAGACTAATCAAAAGAAAGAGGGGGGGGGGTGCAATGACAACGCAGAGGAAAGAAGGACACTCTTGTAAGCAACCTTGTTGTGCCCCCAAGTCTTGGGAGGAGGCCGCCCCTACCACCGATATTTTTCTACTGTACAATTATTCTTCTCTTCTTTCCATGCATTTTTCATTACCCTACCCCACATTTTGATACCAACGTTGTTGTGCCACCAACTTTGGGGAGGAGGCCACCCCTGTCACCAACCCTCTTCTACCCCCAAGCTTTGCTCTTAACCATTCTCCTATGCATAGATTACCCTACCTCACCACGCGCGGGAAACTTGCCTTGACAACCATGTACGAACGGCAACAATGTGAACAAAATGACAAAAAGCACGCAACTTGCGAAACAAAGAAGGTCAATTCCATCATGAAATAGTGCAAAAATAGCAATTTACACCAATTTACACCGAATTTACACTGTGGTGGCCCAAAAAGTGGCCGTTTTCGTAAAATTTACGCATTTACGCGTAAATTTGCCATTCGGCCAGCGGCTTGGCCAGCATTTAATTAATGGGTGCCGACCAGAAGCCGGATTCCCTACATAAGAGTCGGGGACCCGCAAACGGCGGGGTTAGGTAGCCAATCCGCCAATTTGTGGTCCACTTCTGATTTTATGCCGTGTTTTGCAACGTTGCTGCACGTTGGGGATGCCCGGTAGGGGCTCTGTCGCCGATGTGGCCATTTGTGGGCATCTGCTGATTTCGTTCTCTACTCGAAAGCATTGGGGACCCCCCAAACGGCACAGATTACGTAGCCAATCCACCCAATTGTAGACAACTGCTAATTTTGTCCCCCAATTTGAAGCGTTGCGAATCCCTCGGACGGCAGGTGTGTCGTAGCCAACCTGCCCACTTGTGGGCCACTGATGATTTTGTCCCCCGCTTGCAAGCACTGAAGACACCACAGAGGCACAAGTGGGCAGATTAGCGCTACATAATCCTTGCCATCTATGGGGTCCCCAACACTTTACAATGGAGGGAGAAATCGGCAGTGGCCTACAAGTGGGCGGACTGGGTACAAAACCCCTGCCGTTTAGGGGGTCTAGAACGGTTCTAAGAGGGGGACAAAATCAGCAGCGGCTAAAAATCCCCTGTCTTCTGGGAAGTCCCCAATGCTTCACAGAGGGGAACTAAATCACCAGCTGCCCACAAGTGGGCATGCTGCCTATGGAACCCGTGCTATTTGAGGCATCCCAAATGCTTGAGGTGGGTGCACAAAAAGAAAGTCAGAAGTGGCACACAAATGGGCAGATTGGCTACATAACCCCTGCCTTCTGGGGTCCCCAACGCTTCAAAGCGGGGGACAAAATCACAATGGGCCCACAAGTGGGCGGATTGGCTATATAACCCCTGCCGTCTAGTGGGTCCCCAACACTTCAGAGCGGGGGACAGAACCATCGGTGGAGGGGCGGCATAACACTTGTTGTCTATCTATTTGGGGTCCCCAAGGCCGCTGATCAGGGGACAAAATTAGCAATGGCCCACAAGTTGGCGAATTGGTTGTATGTGCCCTGTTGTGTGTGGGGGGTGCCCAACACTTTAGAGTGGGTGACTAAATCAGAAGTTGCCCACAATGGGGCGAATGGGCTACATGGACCGTGCTGTGTAGGGGGTCCCCAAATCTTCAGAGCGGGGGTCAAAATCAGAAGGGGCTAACAAGTGGGCGGATTGGCTACATAACCCCTATCGTCTTTGGGGTCGCCAACACTACTACTAATTGGGGGGCAAGATTAGCAGTGGCCCACACATAGACCGATTGGCTACATAACCCCTGCTTTCTAGGGGATCCCCGAAGCTTGGAGGCGGGGGACAAAATCAGAATTGGCGCACAAGTGGGCAGATTGGCTACATAACCCCTGCCTTCTGGGGTACCCAACGCTTCAAAGCGGGGGACAAAATCACAATGGGCCCACAAGTGGGCGGATTGGCTATATAACCCCTGCCGTCTAGTGGGTCCCCAACACTTCAGAGCGGGGGACAGAACCATCGGTGGAGGGGCGGCATAACACTTGTTGTCTATCTATTTGGGGTCCCCAAGGCCGCTGATCAGGGGACAAAATTAGCAATGGCCCACAAGTTGGCGAATTGGCTGTATGTGCCCTGCTGTGTGTGGGGGGTGCCCAACACTTTAGAGTGGGGGACTAAATCAGAAGTTGCCCACAATGGGGCGAATGGGCTACATGGACCGTGCCGTGTAGGGGGTCCCCAAATCTTCAGAGCGGGGATCAAAATCAGAGGGGGCTAACAAGTGGGCGGATTGGCTACATAACCCCTGTCGTCTTTGGGGTCGCCGACGCTACTACTCATCGGGGGTCAAGATTAGCAGTGGCCCACACATAGACAGATTGGCTACATAACCCCTGCTTTGTAGGGGATCCCCAAAGCTTGAAAGCGAGGGACAAAATCAGAATTGGCGCACAAGTGGGCGGATTGGCTATATAACCCCTGCCGTCTAGTGGGTCCCCAACACTTCAGAGCGGGGGACAGAACCATCGGTGGAGGGGCGGCATAACACTTGTTGTCTATCTATTTGGGGTCCCCAAGGCCGCTGATCAGGGGACAAAATTAGCAATGGCCCACAAGTTGGCGAATTGGTTGTATGTGCCCTGTTGTGTGTGGGGGGTGCCCAACACTTTAGAGTGGGTGACTAAATCAGAAGTTGCCCACAATGGGGCGAATGGGCTACATGGACCGTGCTGTGTAGGGGGTCCCCAAATCTTCAGAGCGGGGGTCAAAATCAGAAGGGGCTAACAAGTGGGCGGATTGGCTACATAACCCCTATCGTCTTTGGGGTCGCCAACACTACTACTAATTGGGGGTCAAGATTAGCAGTGGCCCACACATAGACCGATTGGCTACATAACCCCTGCTTTCTAGGGGATCCCCGAAGCTTGGAGGCGGGGGACAAAATCAGAATTGGCGCACAAGTGGGCAGATTGGCTACATAACCCCTGCCTTCTGGGGTACCCAACGCTTCAAAGCAGGGGACAAAATCACAATGGGCCCACAAGTGGGCGGATTGGCTATATAACCCCTGCCGTCTAGTGGGTCCCCAACACTTCAGAGCGGGGGACAGAACCATCGGTGGAGGGGCGGCATAACACTTGTTGTCTATCTATTTGGGGTCCCCAAGGCCGCTGATCAGGGGACAAAATTAGCAATGGCCCACAAGTTGGCGAATTGGCTGTATGTGCCCTGCTGTGTGTGGGGGGTGCCCAACACTTTAGAGTGGGGGACTAAATCAGAAGTTGCCCACAATGGGGCGAATGGGCTACATGGACCGTGCCGTGTAGGGGGTCCCCAAATCTTCAGAGCGGGGATCAAAATCAGAGGGGGCTAACAAGTGGGCGGATTGGCTACATAACCCCTGTCGTCTTTGGGGTCGCCGACGCTACTACTCATCGGGGGTCAAGATTAGCAGTGGCCCACACATAGACAGATTGGCTACATAACCCCTGCTTTCTAGGGGATCCCCAAAGC